>JAODAL010084297.1:0-10968 GCA_025379985.1 Phyllomedusa bahiana
GGTTCGGGAACGCCGAAAAAAACTGTTATAAAAGAAAAAAGGGCGGACCCGGCGCACGGCAAATAAAATAACTAGACCCAGGGATGCTTAGTTGAAGAGGGTGCAGGGCGGGGACCAGCAGGAAAAAAAGAAAGGTCCCTGTCCCTGACCTAGAAATCCCCAACATTAACCCAAATCCTGAAGCAGAACTACAAAAATCAGGCATATTCAATTTATCCAAATACAAACTAGATCCACACGAGATCAGTATACTTACTAAAGGTCTGTTTTTCTGTCCGACTAACAACGGGATTAACCACTTTGATTTATTTCTAGACCTACACCATCTACTACGCAAACTTACACTAACGAGGCATTTTTCCATGCACCCCACCCCGAGGACTGTATCACCACTATTACAGAAGAAGAACCAATCGAGATTCCCATGAAATCCAAATTCTACCCAATCCAGTCCCAGGGGCATTATATCAAAACCTTCCTGGATTTAGTGTCTGATGAACTCCAATTGATTAACTCCCGACAATAAAACTCAAAATCTCACCAAACAGGAACAAAAAGCAATCAAAAAATTTAAAAGGGACAACTACGATATAGTAATACGCCCACCCGACAAAGGGGGTGGGACCGTAATCTTTGGATTATAAAACAGTATCAGATAGAAGCACAGAAAATTCTAAGTGATCATACCTATTATAATACTATTTCACAAGATCCCTTCCAGGAGGTCCAAAATGCACTACTCGATCACCTAAATCTAGCACTAGCTTGTAATATCATTACTAAAAAAGAAAAGCAATTCATTTACATCCCAGAACCTAATATACCATTTTTCTACTTCCTTCCCAAAATTCACAAAGATCTAAAAAATCCTCCAGGTCGTCCTATCATATCAGGGATCAATTCTAGCACAAGCCAACTATCCCATTTTATAGTCTTCTTTTTGCAACCTCACGTTACAAAGGGCTAAAGAGTCATCTTAGGACTCAGGCCCACTTAATTCAATTTCTTACAGAATTACCCCCCAATCCAACCTATATTTTAATTACAGCAGAGTCACTTCATTAACTCAATATCCACATAAACTTAGGATTACACTGTGGTGGTAATATACTGGATAATAATACAAAATTATTCAAACGAAAAAAAAGCCTTTCTGGAAAAAAGCTTTAAATTCATCCTTCAAAATAATTACTTCAAACAAAAATTGAAAACCACATCATCAAATCAAAGGCACCCGCCATGGGACCAGAAATGGCACCTAATTTGCTAATATTTTTATGGGGTGCCTTGAGGACCAGATATTTATCAATCCCAATTTAAATGCAATATATCACCCTATAAAAAAGGGTTTATTGGGATGATCTTTTTTTTCATATGGTCAGGACCCCCCCATATAATCCCAAAATTCATTGACTCTCTCAATAACAATACTTGGAATCTCCGGTTCACTGCTGATTATAATCCACAATCTATAGTTTTTCTGGACCTCAATGTCACACTAAAAGATGACAGATCATTACTTCTACACATTTCAAAAAGTGGATGTAAAACACGAAACATCCAATTTGACAGCGTGCACACAGGCCCGGGTTTAAATCAATATCCCATACGGGCAATTTAAGAGGTTCGAAAACTGCACCGAGGATGAAGAATTTTAAATCAAGCAAAATTTTTGGAAAGCAGGTTTAAAGAAAAAAAGTAACCCCAGGACTATCCTTAAAGATGCTATAGATAAGACTTCCAAATTGACACAGAAAGATTGCCTGAGCAAGAAAGATTCAGATAAAAACAAGAACAAGTCCAAAACTTCTAAACCCCCCCTGGATTCAAAAATCCAACTTTTCTTTCATTACCCAATTCAATTCAAACTCATCCAAAAATCAAACAAATCCTCAATAAATACTGTACTTATTGAAGAAAGATCCATTTTTTGGTCCATCAATCCCAAAAAGACCCAACTTAATTTTTAGGGGGGCTCCTAACATTAAGAATAACTAGCCCCCAGCCGAGTCAGAAACAACCTCGAGAAGCAAACATCATTTTTTACTAAAACTGGTAGTTCGGCATGTAACATTCCCATTGTCTGTGTTGTAGGACTAAACTGCACCACATCAAATAAAACCTCCACTGTTACCAAATCTCTTACCCCATCAAAATTTAACCTTACATGCAAAAGCTCTTTTATAATCTACGTAAAGAATGTTCTTGTCGTCTCCAATATGTCGGCAGAACCACCTTGCGCTACATATAAAGGTTTAAAAGGCCACCGTGCTTGTGTCAAGAAGGGGGACATAAAGCAAAGCGTGGCTCTCCACTGCAAGTTAGTACACCAGCAGAATTTTAATGACCTCACAATCACCCCTGTAGACCACATTCCGATAAATCATACAAATAGATTCCATACATTGCAGAAAAGGGAAATGTTTTGGATTTACAGACTGAAGACTCTGCAACCTAGAGGTTTAAATGATATGATGGAAGTTATACGTTGAAACTGTCATATATACTCACATCCTGGAGGGTCTATATGTTTCATATGTCACCGTAAATCAAATATATCGAGCCAAGATAGGTTTGAAAATGAGTAATGCTTTTATTGTATGGTCCCAAAATATTATGACTATGATAGTTCTACATCTACAAGTCTTTTTACTAGGTTATTATATGCACTCCCATAGAGAGCAGCTCTATCCACTATCGGTCACTTTGAATTTGTTATTAGATAATTGCCTGACCTATTCTCCATGCTATTTTTCTTAGTGAGTAGCTCTTTCCATATGGGCTAGTTCTCAGAACTAGCTGTATCCTGATTGGCTTCTCAGTCTGTCACTAGACGAGCCCCCTTTTCATTTTCCCATGTTATTTCACATAGAGAGTAGCTCTCCCTATCATTGGTCAGTCTCCAAAACCCGCTCCACTCTGATTGGTTATTCAGTTTGTCCATCGACAAGCGCCCCGTTCCATTTCTCCATGTTATTTTACATAGAGAGTAGCTCCCTCTGCCATTGGCCAATCCGTAATACCCGCTCTACTCTGATTGGCTAAACCATTTTACACATACAATTGCCTTCAACTTTCCTCATGTTATTTCTCATAGAGAGTAGCTCTCTTACCAATTTGGGCCCAAATTTATAACACCCGCCTAATTCTGATTGGCCACAACTATCTTCTAAAGAATTTTCCTTGAGTAAGCACTGTGAATATTATTATGTATGATTAAAATAGTAAGTAGCACCTTACGCGACAAGCTGGCTTACAACGCCCGGGCCCGCATTTCCATTGGCCCCCCAAAAATAGCAAGCTCAATATTTAGGAACAACTGTTTTTTTATTTAGTTTTTATTATAGCGACCCGGTTTTAGTCTTATCAAATGTAAGAATAATATACACATTAAAATATCAATTAATGGGTTTTTATTAAATCAACCAAATACAATTTTTCAAAAGTTTTATCGTCCTCTGTTTTAATAAGTGAGGGTCATATACCCCTACAAGTTTTTTAAAGATAAAGACACCTTTTCAACTAAGGCCATCACCTCGCTCTAGTTATTTATATTGCACGTGCGCCGGGTCCGCCATTTTTACTTTTATAACATGATGAATAGAGCTGTAAATGTGTATACCATGGAATGATTGAGCTGTACATGTGGTATACCATGATGATAACTGTACAAGGTGGTGATACCATGAGATGTGCTGTACATGGTGGTATACCATGATGATGAGCATTATATGCGGTATTACGCATGATGAATGGCTGTAATATGGCGGTATACCATGATGATGATTGTACATGACGGTAAATTCCATGATGATGATCTGTAGATTGTGGTACCATGATGATGGGCTGTAACATGGTTGTATACCATGGATGATGATCTGTACAAGGTGTTTATACCATGATGATGGGCTGTACAAGGCGGTATACCATGATGATGATCTGTATATGGCGTATAACCATGATGAATTGAGCTGTAGTATGGCGGTGATACCCATGGATCGATCGAGCTCTACATGGCGGTGATACCATGATATGGCTGTACAAGGTGGGTATACCATGATGTTGAGCTGTACATGGCAGTATACCATGATGAAGCTGTACATTGCGGTAAATAACCAGATGAAAGAGCTGTATATGGCGGTATACCAATGATGAGAGCTGTAACATTACGTGTATATCATTATGATTGGAGCTGTATATTGGCGTAATACCAAGATGAATGAGCTGTACACGGGCGAATACCGAGATGATGGGCTGGTACAAGACGGGTATACCATGAAGATGAGCTGTACATCTAGGAATACCATGATGATGACTGTACATGGTGGTATACCATGATGAGGAGCCTGTAGCATGGAGTGTATACCATAATGATTGAGCTGTATATGGGGTATATGAGGATGAGCTGTATATGGCGGGTACCCATGATGAATGACTGTACACGCGGTATACCATGATTATGACTGTACATGCTGTATACCATGATGATGAGACTGTAAACCGATGGCGGTATACCAATGATGATGAGCTGTACATGGTGTATACCAATGATGATGTGCTTTACTGCGGGTATACCATATGATGAAGCCGTACGATGGTGGTATACCATGATGAAAATGGCTGTCATGGCAGTATAGCCATGATGAATGGGCTGTACATTGCGGTATACCATGATGAATGAGCTGTACATGGCGGTATAGCCATATGATGATCTTAACATGTGGCGGTATATCCAAGATGATGAGCTTGTAATATGGCGGTATACCATGATATGAGCTGTATATGGCGGTATAACAGAGATGATGATCTGTACATGGCGGTATACCATGATATGAGCTGTACATGGCGTATACCCATGATGAAGGGCTGAACATGGGCGGATACCAATGATGATGAGCTGTATATGGCGGATACCATGATGATTGGCTGGTACATGTGCGGTAACCAGTGATGATGAGGCCTGTATATGGTGTAATATCCATGATGATGTGCTTTACATGCTGGTATTCCATTAAGATGAGCTGTACATTGTGGTATACCATGGAATGATGGCGGTATATGGTGGTATACCATGATTATGACTTGTACATGCGGTATACCAATGATGATGAGCTGTACAAGGCGGAAATACATGGAATGAGGGCTGTACATGGTCAAGAATACCATTGATGATGAGCTGTAATATGCGGTATAACCCAGATGATGGGCTGTACATGGTGGAAATACCATGAAATGATGCTGCACATGGTGGTATACCATGATGATGACTGTATATGTGTGGATACCATGATGATGAGCTGTATATGGTTGTATACAAGATGTGAGCTGAATATGGCGGTATACCATGAAGGATAACTGTACATGGCGGTATACCATGATGATTTAGCGTAATTATGGTTTTAGTTACCATGATGATAGCTGTACATGGAGGTAAACCATATGATGAGCTGTACATTGTGGTATACCATGAATGATGGGCGATTCATGGTGGTATACCATGATTGATGAGCTGTACATTGGCGGTATGCCCATGATGAAGACTGACATGGTGGTATACCATGATATTGGCTGTACCATGACGGTATAACCATGGATGATGATCTGTACATGTGTGGTATACATAGATTGATAAAGCTTTACATGTGGTATGCCATGAGATGGGCCTGTATATGGTGTGGTATACCAGATGATGAGAACTGTATAATGACGGTATACCAAAGATGAGCTGTATATGGGGGTATACCATGCTGGAAGAGCTTTACATGGCGTGGATACCATTGATGATGGCCTTGTACATGGCGGTATACCAAGTATGAATGTCTTTACATGTCGGTATACCATGATGATGTGCGTGTACATGGCGGTATACCATATGAGGGCTGTAACTATGCGTATACCATGATGATGAGCTGTATATGGCGGTAATACCATGATTAAGAGCTGTACATGCGTATACCCATGAGATGAGCTGTATATGGCGGTAATACCATGTGATGGTCTGTATATAGGTGGTATTCCAAGATGATGATCTGTACATGGTAGGTAAAACCATGATGATGAGCTGTATGATGGCTGTTAACCATGATGTTGAGCTGAATATGGCGGTATACCATGATGAATGAACTGTGTATATGCGGTGATCACCATCGGAATTATGGTTCATGTACATGGTGGTATGCCCAAGATAGATGGGCTTGTATATGGTGGGTATACCATGATGATGAGCTGTACATGGTGGTGACCAGGATGAAGACGCTGTACATGGCGGTATACCATGATGATAGAGCTGTATAAGGCGTATACCATGATGAATGGGCTGTAACATGGGTGGTATACCATGATGATGGGCTGTACATGGCGGTATACCATGATGATGACTGTACATGAGTGGAGACATAGATGAATGGGCTGTAAGTGTGTTGTAAACCATGATTAGATCTGTACATGGTGGTATACCATGATGATGAGCTGTATTAGTGTGGTAAACCATGATGATGGAGCTGTACATGGCGGTATACCAAGATGATGAGCTGTACATGGGCGGTATACCAAATTAGAGCCTGTATATGCGGTTATGACCATGATTATGACTGTACATGTCAGTATAACCAATGAGAGGAACGTACATGGTGGTATACCATGATGATGGGCTGTATATGTCGGTATACCATGATGATGAGCGTATAATGGTGTATACCTGTATGATGGGCTGGTATACTGGTGGTATAGCCAAGAATGATGAGCTGTATATGGCGGTATACATGATGATGAGCTGTACTGGCGGAAACCATGATGAAGACTGTACATGGCGGTTATACCATGATGAGACTGTATATGGTGTATACCCATGAATGATGAGACTGTATATGGCGGTATACATATGATGGAGCTTATATTGTGGTATACCATGAATATGGCTTGTATAAGGTGGAATACCAGATATGAGCTTTACATGATCGGTATAACCAGTGATGATGGGCTTGTAGCATAGCGTATACATTGATGAATGGGCTTAACAAAGTGGTATACCATGATGATGGGCTTACATGGCGTAACCATGAATGGGATATCTGAATATGGCGGTAAGACCATGGATGATGAGCATGTATAAAGGGCTGTATACCATATGTATGAGCTGTATATGGCGTATACCATGAGATGAGCTGTACGAGGCGGTATACCGATAGAGATGAAGGCTGTAATATGGCGTATACAATGATTGATGAGCTGTACAGTCGTTATACCATGATTGAAATGAGCTGTACATGACGGTATACCATGATGAAATGAGAGCTGTACATAGAGGTATATTCCAATGTATGATGGCAGTACATGAGGATAACATTATGATGGCTGTACATTTGGTGTATCCATGATGATGATCTGTACAGGTGGTATATATGAGGATGATCTGTATATGCGGTATACGCAAGATGTGGGCATATAGAACGGTATACCATGATGATTAGCTGTACATGGCGTGTATAACCATGTATGATGGGTCTGTTACATGGCGGTACTAACCCATGAGTGATGGGCTGTTTATCATGGGGTATACCTGATGATGGGCTTACATGGTGTGATACCATGATGATATAGCTGTACATTCAGTATATCCATGATGATGAGCTGTATATGCCGGGTATACCATGATGATACCTGTACATTGTCATAATACCATTATGATGATCTGTAACATGTCCGTAAACCAGATATGAGCTGTACATGTCGGTCATGACCATGATGATGAAGGCTTACATGGTTTTATACCATGATGATGAGCTGAACATTGGTGGTTATACCAGATTAGGAGCTGTATATGTCGGTAAATCCATGATGATGGGCTGTACATAGCGGTATACCATGATGATGAGCTGTACATGGTGGTGTACCATGATCGTGGGCTGTACATGGCGGTATACCTTGGTGATGAGCTGTTCATGTGGAATACATAAAATTTTGGGTGGGGGGGGGGAAAAATGTAGTGAGCTGTAACATGTGGTATACCAAATGAAGATGAGCTTTACATAGCGGTATACCATGAAGATGGGCTGTACATGGCGAGGTATACCATGATGATGAGCGTACATGACGGTATACCATTGATGATGAAGATGTATGATGGCGGTATACGCATGATGTAAGACTTGTATATGCGGGTATACCATGATGATGATCTGTAGCATGGCGGTAAACAGCCAAGATGATGATGAGCCGTGACATGCGTATACCCAGTGATGATGAGCTGTAAGATGGCCAGTATACCATGATGATGAGCAGTAACATGTGTGGTAAACCAGATGATTGGAGCTGATAGCATGGGTGGAATACCATATTGATGGTCTTACATGGCGGTAAATACCATGATGATGGTTCTGTACATGCGGTATTCCATGATGATGGGCTGTACATGCGGTATAGAACATGATGATGGCTGTAAATGGCTGTATACCAATGATGAAAGAGCTTGGTACAAGCGTAAACCATGATGAATGAGCTGTCATGGCGGTATACCATGAGATGGGCTGTTATATGGTGGTATACCATGAGATGGGCTGTAACATGGGGAGACCATGATGATGACTTACATGGTGGTATACCCAAGATGATGAGGCTGTACAAATAGCGTATACCATGATGAATGGTGGCTTTACATGCGGTATTACGCATGCATGAAGACTTTACATGTGGGTATACCATGATGATGAGCTGTACATATGTGGGTATACCATGATGATAGAGCTTGTATATTGGCGGTATACACCCTTGATGATGGCTGTAAATGGCGATACCATAATGATGAGCTGTATATGGCGTTATACCAAGATGATGAGCTGTACATGGGTGGTAGATACCGATATATGAGAGCAGTACAATGTGGTATACCAAGATGATGAGCTGTATATGCGGTATATGATGATTAGCTGTACATGGTGTGGTTTACCAGATGATGAGCTGTAATTCGGTATACCTTGATGAATGACTGTTAATATGGAGAGTATACCATGATGATGAGCTGTATATGGCTTTATATACCCAGATGATGAAGCTGTATAAGGCGGTATACCATGGATGAATGAGCCTGTATATGAGGCGGTATAACCATGATGAGAGCTGTAAATGGCGGTATACCATGAATATGATCCTGTTACATGGGGTATACCATGAAGATGAGCTGTACTGGTGGTATACAACATGATGATGATCTGTACATTGTTGGTTACCATGAAGATGAGAGTACACGGCGGTATACCTATGATGATGGCTGTACATGGCGGTAACATGATGATGAGCTGAAAAGAGAAAAAAGAAAGTGACAAAGTGGGTCGCACATAAGATTGTGTTTGGGGGGGGTGGGGGTTTGGTTTTGTGTGTTTTGAAGCAGGTAAAAATGGAGGTTTTGTTAAAGATAGGTTATATGTGCTTACCTTTCTGAGGTTGCAGCTCGGGCTATTATAGAGGCACAACTCTCATAGTGCGCTTGCGGGCTTTATAGGTTGCCGTAGCCCGTAACACTGCCTGCCAACTGGTCCAATGGATTCCGGGGTTCAGAGAACGCCGGATAAAAACTGTTATAAAAGTAATAAATGGCGGACAACCGCGCACGTGGCAGCATATAAAATACTAGAAGCCGAGGTGATGGCTTTAGTTGAAGAGGGTGCTGGTCGGGGGACCAGCAGGAAAAAAAGAAAGGGCCCTGTCCCTGACCTAAAATCCCCACATTAACCAAATCCGAAGACAGGAATTACAAAAATCAGGCATATTCAATTTATCCAAATACAAACTAGATCCACAGAGTTTCAGTAAACTAACAAAAGGCTTTTTTTTCTTTTCCGATTTAACAACGGGTTTAAACCCCTTTTTTAAATTTTTTTTTTCAAACCCTACCCCATCTAGTACCCCAAAACGGGCCACAAAGGGGGGGCTTTTTTCCATGAAACCCCCCCCCCGAGGACTGTTTTCACCCCCTTTTTCAGAAGAAAAAACCAATCGAGTTCCCCAGGGAAATCCAAAACTCCCCAATCCAGCCCCGGGGAACTTAAATAAAAAAATTTCCCTGGTTTTAGGGGTCTGATGAACTCCAATTGATTACTCCGACAAAAAAAAAGTCAAAACCTCAACCCAAAAACGAACAAAAAACAAAACAAAAAATTAAAGGGACAACTACGGGTATAGTAATAAAGCCCGGACAAAAAGGGGGGGGGACCGTAATCATGGATTATGAAAAATATCAGATAGAAGCACAGAAAATTCAAAAGGGGGCATAAACCCATTTTTAATACTATTTTTCAAGATTTCCCTTCCGGAGGTCCAAAATGCCCCTTTCTTGAACACCTTAAAAACAGCACTAGCTTGAAAAAACATTACTAAAAAAAAAAGCAAATTTATTTTCATCCCCGAAAACCCAATATACCATTTTTCTACTTCCCTTTCCCAAAAATTTCCAAAAAATCTAAAAAATCCTCCAGGGTCCTATCATTTTTCAGGGGTCAATTTTTTACAAAAAGCCAAATATCCCATTTTATAGATCTTTTATTTGCAAAACCCCACTTACTAAGCTTTAAAGGGGTCCCTCTTAGGGACTCAGGTCACTTAAAATTTAATTTTTTACAGAAAAAACCCCCAAACCCACCCATATTTTTTTTACAGCAGATGTTATTTTTATTATACTCGGAAAAATTTTCCCCTGACTTTTGGATTACACTGTGTGGGTAATATACTGGTTTAAAAATACAAAAAATTTTTAAACGGAAAAAAAAACCTTTTTTGGTAAAAAAACTTTAAAATTTATCCTTCAAAAATTACTTCAAAACATTTAAAATTTTCCCTCTATCATCAGATCAAAGGCCCCCGGGCCCTGGGAAACCCGAATTGGGACCTTCATTTTTCTAATATTTTTATGGGTGCCTTTTAGGACCAGTATATTTTTCAAAACCCAATTTAGCAAAATATCACCCCATACAAAAG
>JAODAL010084298.1:0-10968 GCA_025379985.1 Phyllomedusa bahiana
GCTGTTTTCCCAACCCTTGCCTTTCCTCCCCCATAGAAAGGCTGCCCCTCCTTCAACGTTTTATTAGACATTTCTCAGAATGCAAATTTTTGATCAATTTTAATTAAAAATGAACTTTCTTTAAGGTTTTGATTGGGACCTTTAAAAAATGAAAAGCAGTAATTTTTCCAAGGGACTTCTGTTTCCTAAATTGAATCTTTAAATCGGGCCCCTTGATTAATGTCCTTGGGCGAGGAACCACACGTCGCAAACGTCTTTTTGACCTGAGGATCAATATAAAATTTTTTCAAATCAGAAGAAGAAGGATTTACTGTATTTAGGCAGAATCTTCAGAATTATTCCATTGAGACACTTTATATGATAACTGTGGATTTCATTTTATGTCTTTAATGAATGAGCTCAAGCGTTCTATAATCTGGCCAGAAAAATGTTTTTTTAATTCTTTATTATTAACTGTTATTTATTTAAAAAAAATAGTTTTATTAATTAATTAATTAATTATTAAATTAAATTATTTTATTGACAAATTTAGATCATATAGAATAAGACAATGAGGTCCAGTCCTGTTTGTGGTTGTGATGTACTCTGTGAAAGATCTAGATCATTCCATGGTTGTGGCCATGAACCAATCTTTGTCAACCATCCATTTGTGATCCTTTTTGGGGAAATAAAGGGATGGGAAACCTTTCACCATTCATGAGAACTCTTAGGCCATGTCCCCACGGCACGGGTTTTCGGCCGGTTTTTCAGGCGGTGTGCGGTTTTTCAGACCGCCTGAAAAACCGGCCGAAAATGAGCACATCGGGGCTCTATGGAAAACCCGTGCAGCAGTCCCCACTGCACGGTTTTCCGCCCGGCGGTTTTGTCGCCGGCGGTCCGGCGGCAAAACATAGAACATGCACCATCTTCCGTCCGGTTTCCAGCAAACAAGAGTAAAGACCTAAGAAAGTATGGGTGAACGAGGTGTCGACTGGGGGTCTCTGGGGCCCCCAATGGAGGGTATTCATGGGGTCCACCAGTATAGTTGATTCTTGGGGATCACCAATGAAGTTGATTATTGGGGCCACCAGTGAGGTTGATTCTTGGGGTTCACCAGTGCCAAATTTTCCCTGGGGGCCCTAAAGGGACCCGATTTTTTTTAAACCCCAAACCCAGTGGGATGTTTCCCTTTGGGGCCCCCAATTTGGAGTTTAAATTCTTGGGTCCCCCACCAATGGAGTTAAAATTCTTGGGGCCCCCAAGAAAAAACTGATTCTTTTGCAACCCACCAGGGGAGTTGTTTCCCTTTTACACCCACCAGTGGAGTTGATTCTTGGGTTTCCCCCTTCCCGTTTCCCCTTTAAACATAAACTCTGGTATTTTTGCCTCTTTTTATCTGATTTCTCCATGAAAAGCACCCCAGGTCTGTTTTTGGCCGGGGGCCCCCAATTCCAGGGGCCCAGGGCCCATCAAAGGATTTTTTCCCTTTCCTTTTCCCTTTGTGGGCGAGTCAGACCCTTGCCAACACATGGATTTTTTGTTTTCATTTTTTTTTAAAAGGGGAAATTCCCCAGACATTTACAGCTTGTGTTCCCTTAATAGGATCTTGGAAAATTTTAAAACACGGGTTTCTACCAAATTTGGGTAAAAAAATTTTTGGGTTTTTTGGGTTATTCGCAAACCCCTACCTCCATTTTTTAAACCCCTACCCCAAATCTTTTTCCCCTTTAATCACTGTCTTAACCCTATCCCCTATTTTTCCCGTTTTTTATTCCCTAACCCTATCTGTAACCATTTTGCTATCCCCTTTTCCCCTATCTGAAACCCCAAAACCCCAAGTTTTAAAACCTCTACTCTACCCGGGTAACCCTATCCTTTTAACCCTTACCATATCCTTATCTGTAACCCCCCTACCCCCTAAAATACCACTATTTTTTATACCCTGAAACCCCTTAATCCCTATCTTTTACCCAATTTTTAAACCTTGAACCCTGTCTCTACCTTTTAACCCTATACCCATACTTCCCTTTTTCCCAAATCTGCCCCCCTTTATCCATATCCCCACTCACCGGCCATTTTAAATTTAGGTACACCATGCTAGTAAGGGGTTTGGGACCCCCTTTGCCTTCAGAACGGGCCTAAATTTCTTTGGGGGGCTTTTTTTCCCAAACAAGGGGGTTGAAAACAATGCTCAATTGGAAACCAAGGGGGCCCAAAAAAGTCCAAAAAATTTTTCCCCACACCATGACAACCAACCCCAGCCTGAAAAACCCTTGTTTCAAGGCAGGATGGATCCATGCTTTCATGTTGTTGACGCCAAAAATTTTGAACCCCCACCAAACCGAAAGTCGCAGCGAAAACAGACTCTTTAGAACCCGGCAAGTTTTTCCAAACTTCTACTGTCCAAAATTTTGAGAGCTTGGGGAAATTGGAGCCTCAGTTTTTCCCGTTCTTAGCTGAAAGGAGTGGGTCCCCGGTGGGGGTCTTCTGCTGCGGGAGCCCATTGCCCCCAAAATTTGCCGTTTTCTGTGGGGTTCAGAGGGTGTTTTTCGCCTACCCTTTGGGTTTAAAGGGGGGCTAATTTGAGTCACTGTTGCCCCTAAACAGCTCGAACCAGTCCCGCCCATTCCCCCTTTTTACCTCTGGCATCAACAAGGGAAATTTTTCCCCCCCACAGGAAAGCCCCTCACTGGGTGTTTTTTTTTTTTTTCGGACCATTCTCTGTAAACCCCCCAAAAGGGGAATGGTTTTGCGTGAAAAACCCAGGAAATCAGCAGTTTCTGAAAAAACTCAGACCAGCCCTTTTTGGACCAAAAAACCCAAAGCCCCGTTCAAAGGCACTCAAATTTAAACCCTTTTTTCCCCCTACTGAAAGCCTTTTAGTTTGAAAATGCAGGAGATTGTTTTTTGACAATTTTTAAAATGCCTAAATGCAAAAGAGTTTTTCCGCCATGGGAAATTTGGGGGGGGATTAGAAATTAAGTGTTAACCCAGCAAATTGGAAGGGGTACCCAATAAATTGGGCCGGGAGTGGAAAATTACCCATACTTTAAACTGTAACCCCATCCATATTTATTACAACTTATATCGGGAACCCCATCCCTCCTGTAAACCTAATTTCCCTTTTCTCCCTTTCCCTTTTCTTTTTTGTAATTCCCTCCCCAATTTTCTTACCTTAAACTTTACCTTTGTATCCCTACCTCTTTCCCTATCCCTAGCTCCTTTCCCCACCCTTTACCCCTAATGTTCCCTAAACCCTTACCCTATCCTACTTCCCTTTCCCCATTTTTTACCTTGGATCCCTACCCCTTTTCCCTATCCCTACTCCTTCCCTTTTTTTAAACCCCTAAAATGTATCCCTACCCCCTTACCCCCAAACCCTACTCCGTCCCTATTTTACCCCCCCCTAACTAAAATTTTCCCACCTCTTACCCTATTTACCTAGTTCCCTCCCTAAAACTTTAAACCCCTTTAAAATGTAAAACCCCCCCTCTTACCCTATCCCTAAACTCCTTCCCTAAAATTTTTAAACCCCTAAAAATGTATCCCTAAACCCCTTTTCCCTATCCCCAGCTCCGTCCCTATCTTTACCTCTAACTTGTTTTCCCTACCTCCCAAAACCCATCCCTTTTCTCTTACCCTATCTTTTACCTCTGCCTTTCCCACCTCTTTTCCCCTTTCCCCAGCTTTCCTTTTCCCCTTTTTTACCTTGTAAAACCCCACCCCTTACCCTATCCCCAAAAACTTCCCTTTCCCCCAAACTTGGACTCTATTGCCCAACTTTTATCCAAACCCTACTGCTAACCGTACCCTAATCATGAGTTCCCTAACCCCTTAAACCCTTTTATTGTTGTCCAAGGCTCACACCTAAGACCGTTTGCCCCTTTTCCCAAAGAATGGGCTGACATCAAATTCCAGTTTCTCTTTGGTTTTTACCTATGTTGTGTTTATGAGGAAAGTTTTCCCCAAACTTATTCAGAAGATTTTCCACCCACTGTTCCACGATTTTGGTTGAGTTAAAAAAAAAAAAAAAAATTTAATTTAAAAACATTTTAAAAACATGATATAAAATCATAAAAAAAGCTGCAAAGTTTCGCAAATTTTGAGCACAAGGGGAGGCCCCAATCGTAACAAAAAAAGGGGAGCTGCCTTCCCTTTAATTAAGTCCTCCTCGGGGGCTAAACTATAAATGAACCCCGTGGGGTTAACTCCCCATGGCCAGATGGAACATTTTTAACCATATGTATAAATCACCCGAGAAACCCCGGGGAGTGTCTATTTTGTGTTTTCCTTTTTTTCTACCCGGAAAGTTTTAAAAACTCTTTCACAAAACTGATAAACAATTCCAGTCTTTCCCTAAAACAGGGTTTTAAATTCACCCCAAAAAAAAAAAGCATTTTTAGTCTTAACCCAAGAAGGGTTAGGATTGATCCTTTCTAAAAATTTTATTCAGGGGTTACTAAAAGAATTTCCCAAATCCAAAATTAAAAGTGATCTAAGCCCACACTAATTAAGTGTATCCCCAGCTAAAGATTGATGCCCGGGGTACAGGGGGTTTTATTAAAACCCATAGGGGCCCCAGTAAAATAAGATTTGGGGGCCCCCCCCTTAGTGACAGGGAAAAAGCAAACAAAAAAATGCAATAATAAAGGTATAAACTTTTTAAGGCATCAAATGGGGGAAGTTTTTGCCCCCGAAACTCAAAAAGCCACCAAAAGTCCCCTTTTAACCCCGCCCAAAAAAACTTTAAGGGGCCCAAAATAATTTTTAAAACCCCCCTCTAGGTCCTTAGACCCCCCTTCCCCCCAATTTTTTTTTGGAAGGCCCCTATAAAAGAAAAAAAAAAAGGGGGAAAACTTCCCCGAAAAGGGGGGCTTAAAAGGGGCTCTGAAAAATTTGGTTTTTTAAAGGAATCCCTTTATTGGGGGGCAAAAGGCCCCCCTTTTAAATTTTTTCTAAAGACTCTGGGTTTGGGGTTTCTATGGAAAACTCTGGGTTTGGGTTTTCCCATTAAACCCCTGAATTTGGGTTTGCTTTTTAAAAAGACCCCTGGTTTTGGGCGCTTAAAGGGGAAAAAAAAGTGGGGTTTTTTTAGAACCCAAGGGGCCCGGTTTTTTTTTTCCCTTTAAAAATGTTGGCCCCCCTAAATTTTTTTTTTGGATTTTGAGGGGACCCCCTTGGGGGCCAATGGGCCCCCCAAAAAACTCCCCCCTTTAAAGGCCCCTTTTAAATATGGGTTTTTTTATTTTTTTCCCCCCGGTTTGGGGCCAATTTTTAAAACTCCCAAAAAGGGGGGGGCCCCCCCTTTTTTTCCCCCCCTAATTTCCAAAATCTTAAAAGGGGGTTTAAAAAAACTAAACCCCCACTTTTTATCAAAACATTTTTTTTTGGGAAAAACCAGTTGGGGGGAAAGGCCCCCTCCCCTTCTTTTAAAGAACCCTTAAAAACACCCCTTATAATATATCCCAAAAAAAGAAAAAATTAAAACCCCCGACCCCAAATTTTCCCAAAAAACATTCCCCTTTTCCCCTCAAAACCCCAAAGGGGGAAAAAATGTTTTTTTTCAGTGGGAAAACAACAGCCCCTTTCCCCCTAAAAAGGGAAGGGGTACATTTTTTTTCTTCCCCCCAAGAGGAAACCCCCACAGCCTTTTCCCCCCCCCTGCCCCCCCCACTTTTAAAAGGGCCAAAAATTTTTTAAACCGGAAAACCCCGTAAAAAAAATCCCGACCCCGGGAAAAAATTTTTCCCTTCCGTTTAATTTTTTGGGACGCAAAGGGGGAAAAGGCTTTTTTCCCCCCCGCGGGGTTTTTTTGGGGATTTAAGCCCCTCCCCCCCCCCCCCGCACCGAAAAATGTTTTCCCCCTTTTTCCCCCCCCGAAAAACCCCAAACGGGAACAATAAAAATGTTTTTCCCCATGCCTTTTTTTCCCGGAAACCCCTGACAGCCCCCCAAAAAAAAACCCTTCCAAACGGAAAAAAAACCCCTTTGGGAGCGGTCCCCACCCCCCCGCCAAAAGGGCCCCCTTTTTCCCCCCCTTAAAAGGTTCCCCCGTTAAAATTTTTACAAACCCCCACTTTTTCAAAAAGGCCCTTTTTTCCCCAAAAAACCCAAAACCGTCCTGGGAAAAAAAAACCGGGTTAAAAAACCCCCAACCCCGAAACCAAACCCCCCCAAAATCAAAAAAAATGTTTTTTTTTCTTTTTTTGCCTTTTGGGGTTTGCCCCCCCCCTTTAAAAAAAATCCCCCTTTTTTGGGGAACCCAATTCCCCAGGTAAATTTTAAAAAAAAACCTTTTCCCCCCCCCCCTTTTCCCCTGTAAACCCCAAAAAGCAAAAAAATATGCCCCCATTTAAAATTTTTACAGGCCCCCCAAAAGTTCCCAAAAGGTGGTTTTGGAAAAAACAAATTGGGGAAAACAGAAAAAGGGTTTGGCCATTATTTCACCCCCCGGCTTTTTTTTTTTCGGGTCTTTAAATTTTTTTCGTACGGTATTTTCCTGAATCCGAAAAACCCCAAACCCCCCAGGTTTTTTTTTTCTTTTTTTTTTCCATAAAAAAATTGGGGTTAAATTTTTTTGGGCCCAAAAATTTAAAAAAGAATTTTTTTGGGGGGCCCAAAACCGGGGCCCTTTTTTTTTCGGGCCATTTGTAAAATGGTTTGAAATTTTGCCCCCAAATCTAAAATTAAAACCCCGGGTTTCCCCCCTTAAAACGCTTTCTAGCTAAAAAATTTGGGGCCAAATTTTCCCCGGCCCCGGGGAAAAAACCCCCCCTTGGGGAAAAAAATTTTCCCCCACCCCCTTTTTTTTTGAATTTTCCAACCCCCCCCTCCCCGCCAAGGCCCCCCCGAAAAAAACAGGTTTTTTATTTAACAAAGTGCTGGGGGGGTTTTGGTCTTTTTAATGTTTCCCCCGGAAAATTTTCCCCGTGGGAAAACCTGGTTACAAATAGAGGGGAAAAAGGGAAAACTTTGGGTTGGGAAGGGTTTTCCCCCCCGGGGTGAAAAAAATCCCCAAAAATACCTCCCCGGTCCCCGAAACCCCCCCTTTCATAAAAAAAGTCCCCCCCCCCAAAATTTGGGATCTTTTTTAAAAAGAGGAAAAATTCCCCCAGCCCCCAGAATTTAATTTCCCCCTTTTTTTAAGGGTTTGAAAACCCCAGCCCCCTCTCAGATTTTAAAACAAAAAATTTTTTTGCTATTTAAAAAACTGGTTTCCCCCAAACCCCCCTTTAAAAATCCCCGTCCCCTGGTAAAAAAATTAGGAAAAATTTTTCAAGGGGACATTTTTCTTTTGCATGTAAAAAAAAACCCCCAAAAAGCCCCAAAACTGTACAATTTTAATCTAAAAGGCCTTTCAAAACCCTTTTTTTGTTTGGGAAAACATTGGGAATCAAAAAAGGGGGGGGGGGTCCCCCCAATTTTAATTTTTGGGCCCCCCCCAACCCCTGAAAAAGAAAAATTGCTTGGAAAAAATTAAAACAGAATTTTAAAAATTTTGGGTTCCCAAAACCGGGGTGCCAAAAACCCCCGTCCCCCCAAGGGGAAAACCCCAAAAGGCCAAAGGGCCCCCCAAAAAAAGGTTTTTTTAATTTTTTTAAAATTTTTTGGGTTTAAATTTTTTTTTAACCTTTTTTTTCTGTTTCTAAAAAACTGGTTTTTTTCCCCCCGTTTTTGGGGGAAATTTTTTTTTGTCCCCTTTTTTGAAAAACCAAAAAATTCCCTTTTAAAAAATCCCAAAAAAAAAAATAAACAATTTTAAATAAAATAAAAAAAAAATTGGATACAATTGTCCACATGTTTCGTAAAACTGTCAGTGTCCTAAAACCCCTTCTTTGTTTTTTTTGCCTATACAATCAAATTAGATCGCCCTTTAATTTTCCATAGCAACTAGATGAAAATGAAGGGGCGCCTGACTGATTGCTATTTGCAGCAATGAGAAGTTTTTAGACCCTGGACAGTTTCATACATGTGCCCATGTGTTTTTTAGAATGTAGGACTTCAACAGCCTCCACCATCACTTCTATGTGAGTCACAGCCATCTCAGATTGTATCATATATTTTTGATATGCAACTGTTGCCTCTCCCCCTTTAAATAATCTGTCATGGTAATATCCAGGAAAATTACAAGGCACAATTTCTTTGCATGTATCCAATAGAGCATCAACTGTACAGTGTATCTAGAGGCTACATCAAATATGTTTGGATACATATGTATCAGAAGGTTTAGGGTCAATATTTGGGCCTACATGAATAATGAATTGCTGGACTTTTAGCTGAATTTATACATTGATTCAAAAACCGAAGCTCAACACTGTTTACTTATATAAGCCAAACATTGGGTACATTGCTGTGGGCGACATTTAACGATTTTTTGGTGCCTAGGCGCCATTTTTTTGTGCGCCATTAGTAAGGTAAATGCGCCTGAATCTAATGAACCTGGTTCTTTAGCGCTTTTCTGCTACAAATTGACATTTTCTGGCCTCAGGTAGACACCTGTAAATATGCTCTACCTGTTTGTTGTAAAGCGCGCCAACCTGCCAGCACTCCCCCGAAAAATCAGGATGCATTACAAACTGCTGCGGTGCTCTGTAATGTGCCAGATATTGCAGTGCAGCGGGTTACAAAAAAGGCGACGGAGCTGGTGCAGTTTTCAGGTGAAAAGACGCCAACTTCGGGTGAGCCCCCGTTCATACATGTCCCCCATTGTTCTTTTAATAGAGGACTTCAAGCCTCCTCCATTCATTCTATGGGAGTCACAGTCATTCAGTGTAGCAGATATTTTTAATTACACTGTCCCTCCCCCCTTTTTAAATATCTGTCATGGTAATTCCGGAAAAATTCAGCACTTTTTCCTTTGCAAGTACCCGGGAAAGGAAATTAAAAGGAATGTTTACAAAAAATAAACTTTTCCCCTTTGGGGGTTTTCGAGCTAAATTTCCCCTTCGTCAAATGCAATCAAATCCCCCTGAATGTGTCCAATCCGGCACATGCCTCTCTTTAAACACATTTAGCTTTATTTGAGCACGTGGGCGGCTCAAAAACGTCTCCTGTGTTTTTTGATTCACGTGAAAAAAAAGGTAAAATACTTTAATAAGCCGCATTAAAAGTTGGATGTTTGACATTTTTTCCTGTTGAGCAGAGAATTTCTCCTGTTTCATATTAAGCTTTGCAGCAGAATCGCTGCAGACGGGTAATAGATCTTCATATCCTGACAACCTTCATATGAACATTGTCTCCTGAAAGTAAACATTTGTAGCAGTGACTGTTGTGATGCCCCATTAGGCTCCCGATACAGACAACCCCCTCTTTTGTAGGGACAGTTCCTATTTTTGAGCCAAACCCATGTCCTTCTTTTCTCCTCAAAAGGGTTTTCTCACTACTAAGATTAGCTTTCAACATGTAGGGACCAGTAATTAAAGACTTTTCTAAATACATTGGTCTTTGGATTTTTCCTTGGTTAGGAGATATGAGAGATTTTATCTGCTCTTACTGCGCAAGTTTCTATAGTTTCCTTACCATAACTCTGATATCTGATTAGAGCAGATAACAGAGAGCAGGGAGTGAAGTCAGACAGAGCTCACTCCAGAGCAGATTTGTTATCTCTAACATGATTAGATTTTGTCTACAGATAAGCGATTGTTTTCACTCCTGGGAGCATTTGTAGCTTTGCTTATTGAAGACTGAATCTCCTGCACTGCTCTTTGAAAAGTATTTCAGAATTTGTTGGAATTTGGACCATAAGGAGATCTGTATTCAGGGAATTGTGTGCTAATTGTAATGAAAAACCATAAACACATATACACTACTCACAAATAGTTAGGGATATTTGGTTCTTCGTTGAAATTTCAGGATAAACATACAATTTCCTGATTTTTTTTTTAAATTACCTTAATGAGTCCATCTCTCCCCTTTAGAATGTACATCACACACTGATGAGCGCTTCATTTTAACCAATGCCCGGAGAGCCGGATGATGATGCTGCACAACTCCAGGCAGGTATAAGGGAGATGAGAGGCGTCAAGTGTCACATCAGACCATTCGTGACCGGTTACATCAGTGGGGTCTGTGTGCTAGATGACCTGACAACGCCACCAGGCACAGGCATCATCGTCTGGACCAGGGAGCATCTACGCTGGACAAGGGACCAGAGCTCCTCAGCGCTATGCAGTGGTGAAAGTCCATTCACTCTGAGCAGAAATGATGGCGCCAACGATGCTGGAGACACCAAGGAGAGTTCCATGCATCAATCAGATCAGATACTGGTCAGGTCCCCTCACTGGTCATCTAGCATGCAGACCACACTGTATGATATGAAACTTGCTGCCTCTCACCTCCTTTAAACCTGCCTGGAGTTGTGCGGCATCATCATCCGGCTCCGCAGGGCATTGCTTACAATGAAGCGCTCATCAGTCTGTGATGGAGCCAAAGGACGTCCACTTCTTTGCCTTTCTGTGCCTCTTCCAGTCTCTCTGTATCTGATACAACCTGCTGATGACTCTGTGACAGTCTAAGCTCAGTGGCCACTTCCGTCTGCTTGAAGCCTGGCAATAGCGAGGTCCTGCTGATCCATTATAAGGTGTTGTCTTGGTCTCATGATGTCACAATGTGAAGAGCAGGATGAGGAGGACAGTTTAAATCCCAATTCACATTGATCCTCTAAATGTATTGGGCGATTCAGGGAACAAACACCTGTTGGGAATTCTGCCATTAAGCTCCTTGTTAGAGATCAGCAAGTTGTGCAGAAAGTCCTGAGACCCTGAACAGCTGGACGAGAGCATCTAAAGGGGAGAGATGGGGCATTTACTGCCTCTACAGGGGAGAGATGGGGCATTATGCTCTACAGGGGAGATGGACAGGCATTTTACTGCCTCTACAGGGGAGAGATGGGGCATTTACTGCATCTACAGGGGAGAGATGGGGCATTTACTGTCTCTACAGGGGAGAGATGGGGCATTACTGCTTCAGGGGAGGAGGGGCTTTTATTTA
>JAODAL010084299.1:0-10967 GCA_025379985.1 Phyllomedusa bahiana
GTGGGGGGGGGGAGCCCGGGGGCCCCCCCTTTCTCCTTTCCCCGGGGGCCCCCCCCGGTTCCCGTTTTTGTGTTGGGGGGGGGGGGGAGCCCGCCCCCCCGGCCTCCCGCTCTCTGTGTATGGGGGGCCCCGCCGGGGGGCCCCTGTGCTCTTGTGTCGGGGGGGGGCCCCCCGGGGGGGGGAAAAACCCCCCCCAAACCCCCCCCCCCCCCCCCTCCCTTCCCCTCCCACGGGGGGCCCCCCCGCCCGCCTCCCGGGTCCTCGGCGGGGGGCCCCGCCGCCCCGGGGGTGTTCGTTCCGGGGGGGGGGACCCCCCCCCCACCCCCCTCCGGCGGGGGGGGGGCCCCCCGCCTCCCCCCTCCTCCCTTTTCCCCCCCCCGCCCCGGGTTCCCCTTTTCCCCCGGGGGGCCCCCCCGCCCCCCAGCAGGGGGCCCCGCCCCGGCCCCCCCCGTCCGCCCGGGGGGGGGGGCCCCCCCCTTGGGTCTCTCCGGCCCCCGGGGCCCCCCTCCCCTCGCCCCGGGGGGCCCCCCCCCGCCTCCCGTTTCGTGCGGGGGCCCCCTTTGCCCCTTTTCGGGGGCCCCCCCCCCCTTTTTCCCGCCCTCTGTGTCGGGGGGGGGGGGGCCCCCCGGGGGGGGGGGGGGGGCCCCCCGCCTCCTTTGCTCTCTGTGTAGGGGGGGGGGGCCCCCCCGGGGCCCCCTGGCTCTCTGTTAGGGGGGGGGAAACCCCCGCCTTGCTGCTTCGTGGGGGGGGAGGGCGCTTTTTTTCTTTGAACGTGGGGTTTTTTTTTTCCTGCGCGCTTTTTTTTCCCGCGGGTCTTTTATTTCCCGGGGGGCTCTTTTTTTTCCCCGCGCGTTTTCGGGTTTTGCGCGCTCTTTCCCTTTTCCCGGCGCTCTTTTTTTCCCCCGGGGGTTTTTTTTTCGCCCTTTTTCCTTGGCTCTTTTTTTCCCCCGCGCGTTTTTTTTTTCGGCGCTCTTTGCTTTTCCCCCCGCGCTCCCTTTTTTTCCCCGCGCGTTTTTTTTTTCCCCGGGGCGTTTTTTTCCCTTTTTGGGCGTCTTTCTTTTCCTGCGCGCGGTCTCTTTTTGGGTCTTTTTCCTCGGGGGCGCTTCTTTTTCCCCCGCGCGCCCCTCTCTTTTTCCTCGGGCGGGGGCTCTCCTTTTTTCCCCCGCGGGGCTTTCTCTTTTTCCTCGCGCCTTTTTTTTCCCCGCGCGCGCTCCCCTCTTTTCCCCCGCGCGGTCTCTCTTTTTCCCCGGGCGGCTCTTTTTTCCCCCGGGCGCTTCCCCTTTTTTTTCGCGCGCGTCTCTTTTCCCCCGCGCGGCCCCTTTTTTTTTTCGGGGTTTTTTGGCGCGGCCCCTCTCTTTTTCCCCGCGCGGCTTCTCTTATTTTCGGGGGCTGCTTCTTTATTTCGGGCGCTTCTTTTTTTTTCGGCGGGGCTCTTCTTTTCCCCGCGCGCGCTCCTTTTTTTTCCTTTGGCGGCCCCTTTTTTTTCCCCCCAGGGCCCCTCCTTTTTTCCCCGGGCCCTCTTTTCTTTTTCCCCGCGCTTCTTTTTTCCTCGCGGGGCCGCTTTTCCTCGGGGTTTTTTTCCCCCCCCGGGCCCTTTTTTTTCCCCGGCAACTTTTTCCTTTTTCCCCGCGCTTCTTTTCTTTTCCTCCCCCCCTCTCCCCTTTTCCCCCCCCCCTCCGGCCCCCTCTCAAAGGTTTTCCCCAAAAAACCCTTTTTTGTTTCCCGGCCCCCCTCTTTTCCCTCCCCTCTTTCCCCCCCCTCTTTTCCCTCCCCTCTTTTCCCTCCCCTCTTTTCCCTCCCCTCTTTTATCCCCCCCCCCTCTCTCCCCTTTTCCCTCCCCACCTCCCCTCTCTTCCCTTGGGGGTTTTTGGGCGTGGCCCCCTTTTTTTTGGGGCCTTCTTTTCCCCCGCGGGTTTTCCCTTTTTGGGGGGGTTTTTCCCTCTTGCGGGTCGCCTTTTGGGCGTCTCTTTTTGGGGCGGGTTACTTTTTTTTGGGTTTTTTTTTTTTCCTTTCCCCTTTCCCCGGGCCCCCGCCCTTTTTTCTCTTTTCTTTCCCCCCCCTTCTCTTTTCCGGCGGCGGGGGGTCTTCCCTTTTTTGGGTTTTGTATTTTTGGGGCGCAGGGTTCTCTTTTTCCGGCCCCCCGGGGCCCCCCCCCCCGTTTTTTCCCCCCCCGCCCCCGCGGGGGGCGGGGGCCCCCCCCCCCCCCCGGGCCCCCCCCCCCCCCCCGCCCCCCCCCAGGCCCCCCCCCCCCCCGCCCTTGCCCCCCCCCCCCCCCCCCTAAACCCCCCCCCTCCCCCCCCCCGCGCAGTCTCTCTTTATCCCCCGCGGCGCCGGTTTTCTTTTCCCCGGGGGCGCGCGGCCCCTTCCTTTTTCCCCGCTGCGGCCCCTCCCCTCTTTTGGGCCCCTTTCTCTTTTTTTTGGCGCGGGTTTTTTCTCTCTTTTCCGGGCGCTCTCTCTCTCTTTTTCCGCGCCGGGTCCCCTTTCTCTTTTCCGGGGCGCGCTCTCTTCTCTTTTTCCCGGGGCGCGTTCCCCTTTTTTTCCCCCGGCGCTCTCTCTCTCTTTTTTTCCCCCCCCGCGCCCCGCCCCTTTCTCCTTTTCCGCCCCGCTTCTCTCCCCTCTTTTCCCCGCGCGCTCTCTCCCCTTTTTTTTTGGGGCGCGGGTCTTCTCCTTTTTTTCCCCGCGCGTTCTTCTCTTTTCCGCGCCCCGTTTTCCTTCTCTTTTCCGCGGCGTCTCTCCCCTTTTTTTTCCCCGGGTCTCTCTCTCTTTTCCGCGCGCGCTCTTTTTTTTCTTTTTCCCCGGCCCCTCTCTTCCCTTTTCCCCGCCGGGGCGCTCTTTCTTTTACCGGCGCCAGCGGGTCCCCTTTTTCCCCCGCAGCGGCGTCTTTTTTTTCCCCGGGCGCGCGGGTCTCTTTTTCCGCCGGGGGCGTCCTCTTTTCCGGCGGGGCGGGTCTCTTTCTTTTTTGCGCAAGGGGGCTCTTCTCTCTTTTGGGCGCTCTTCCCCTCTTTTCCGCGCGCCTTCTCTCTTTTCGCGGGCCCCTCTCTTTTTTTTCCCCGCGCGCTTCCCCTTTCTTTTGGGGCCGGGGCTCTCCTTTTTTTCCGCCGCGCGGCCCCCTCTTTTTCCGGGCGCGCGGTCTTTTTTCTTTTCCCCGGCGTCTCTCTCTTTTTTGCGGGCTCTCTCTCTTTTTCCCCCGGCGCCTCTCTCTTTTCCGGGCGGCCCCTTTTTTCCCCCCGCGCGCGCTCTCTCTCTTTTCCCCGGCGCTTCTTTTTGCGGGCGCCCCTTCTCTTTTTCCCCCCGGGGGGCGTTTTCTCCCTTTTTGGGCCAGCGGTCTCTCTTTTTCCGGGGCGCGGCCCCTCCTTTTTTTCCCCGCGGCCCCTTTTCTCTCTTTTCCCCCGCGCGCGCTCTCTTCTGTTTTGCGGCGCGCTCCCCTCTCTTTTCCGGCGCGCGCTTTTCTTTTCGCGCGCGCGCTCTTTTTTTCCCCGCGCGCGCTCTCTTTCTTTTTCCCCGGGGCGGGCTCTCTCCTTTTTGCGCGCCCCTCTCTTTTTTTCCCCGCGCGCTTCTTTTTTTGCGCCCCGTTCTCTCCCCTTTTTCCCCGGCCTCTCTCTTCTTTTCGCGGAAGGTCTCTCTTTTTTCCCCCCGCGCTCTCTCCCCTCTTTTCCCGGGGCGCTTTCTCTCTCTTTTCCCCGCGGTCTTTTCTTTTTTTTGGGGCTCTCTTTTTTTTCCCCCCCGCGGCTTTTTTTTTTCCCGGCGCGCTCTCTCTCTTTTTCCGGCGCGCGTCTCTTCTCCCTTTTTGGGGGCGCGTTCTTCCCCTTTTCCCCCGGGGGCCCCTCTCTCTCTTTTCCCGCGCGCCTCCCCTTCTTTTTCCGCGGCCTTCTTCTTTTTTCCCCCGGGCGCTCTCTCTTCCCTTTTCCCCCGGGGGCTCTCTCTCTTTTTTGCGCGCCGGGTCTCTCCTTTTTTTCTTTGGGGGTCTTCTTCTTTTGGCGGCTTTTTCTTTTTTTCCCCCGGCCCCGGTTCTTTCTTTTGCGCGCGTCTTTTCTTTTTTCCGGGGCTCTCTTTCTTTTTTTTGAGCCGCTTCTCTTTTCTTTTCCCGGCCCCCATCCCTTTTTTTTCCGCGGCCCCCTTTTTTTCCGCGAAATTTTTCTCTCCTTTTTTTCCCCCCGGGGTTTCCCCCTTTTCCCCGGGGGGCGCTTCCCCTTTTTCTTTTTTTCCCCCCCGTGCTCCCCTCTCTCTTTCCCCCCGCGCGCTCTCTCTTCTTTTTCCGCCCCGGGGGCCCCTTCTCTTTTTTTCCCCCGGGGCTTCCCCTCTTTTTCCCCCGCGGGCTCCCCCTTTTCTTTCCCCCGGGGGCGCCTTTTCTCTCTTTTTCCCGCGCGCCGGGGCTCTTCTTTTTCCCCCGCGGCGCTTCTCCCTCTCTTTTTTCCCGCGCCGGGGCTCTTTTCTCTCTTTTTTAGGCGCGCGTCTTCTCCTTTTCCGGCGCGCCCCTCTCTCCTTTTTTTGCGCGCGCCCCTCCTCTTTTCCGCGCCGCCCTTTTTTTTTCCGCGGCGCCCTCTCTTCTTTTTTCCCCCGGGGGCCCCTTCCTTTTTTCCCGGGGCCCCCTTTCTCTTTTCCGCGGCGCCCCCCTTTCTTTTTCCCCGCGCCCCCCCCTCTTTTTTCCCGCCCCCCGCCCCTCTCTTTTCCCCGGGGCGCCCCCTCGCTCTTTTTCCCCCCGGCCCCCTTTTTTCCCCCCGGGGGGGCGCTCTCTTTTTCCCCCCGCCCGCCCTCTTTTTCCCCCCCCGCCCCCCCCGGGCCCCTTTTTTTCCCCCCGCCCTGCGTCTCTTTTTCCCCCCCCCGCGCGCTTCTTTTTCCCCGGGGCCCGGGGCTCTCTTTTTCCCCGCACCGCGCGCTCTCTTTTTTTTCCTCGGCGGCCCCCTTCCCCTCTCTTTTTCCCCCCGGGCCCCTGCTCTCTGGCGCTGTCTAGGTTTTGATTTTTTTTGGTCATCTCCGTCTGTGGGCCCGGGGCCCCGCCCAATGGCCGCCCCAAAACCCTGGTTGTTTTTTTCTGGGGGCTGCCCAGAAAGTAAACGGTTTTGCCGGGGGTTTCCCGGGGGGGTTTTGCTGCTCCCCGCGTGCACCCCTGCGCCCGCCCGACCCGCCCCGCATATGGGGGTGACACTGTGCAGCGCCCCCTGGAGGCCAGCAGGGACCCCAAAATTGGGCCCCAAAAAGAAGGATCCCAAGGCTTAACCCGTTATTATCCCCAATTATTGCATCCCCCCCCCCCCCCCCCCCCTGCAAATCCCGCCCTTTGGGCCTGTTTTCCCCCCCCGCTGCGTTGCTTGGCCGGGAAAAAAAAACCCCCCCCGCTGGCTCTGCTTGGTGTATTTCCCCCCCCCGCGCTGCCCCTTTTTGCTTGGCCTGTATTCCCCCCCCGCTGCGTTGTTGGTGTATTTCCCCCCCCCCCTGGTTGCTTGGGCCCTTTCCCCCCCCCCGCGCCCGGCTTGCTTGGCTTGTAATTCCCCCCCCCCCCCAACTTTTGTTGGTGCCTTTTATCCTCCCCCCGCGCTGCGCTCTGCTTGGCCTGTATCCTCCCCCCGCGCTGCGCTCTGCTTGGCCTGTATCCTCCCCCCGCGCTGCGCTCTGCTTGGGCCCCGAAACCCCCCCCGCGTGCCCCTCCCGTTGGGTTTTTATCTCCCCCCCAAGCTGTTTTTTATGGCCTGTTTTCCCCCCCGCCCCCTGCGCTTCCCTTTCCCGTATTCCCCCCCGCTGCGCTTCTTTGGGCCGTAATCCCCCCCCTGCGTTGTTGGCCCGTATTCCCCCCGGCGCCCCCCGGTGACCTCTTTTGTCCCGTTTCCCCCCGCTCGGGCCCCCCGGTGATTTTTGTCCTTTTATTTCTGCGGGTCGGCGCCCCCCCTGACCCCCTCTTGTTTCCGTTTTGCTGCGTCGGGGCCCCCCTTTCTTTTTGCCCCTGGGGGGGGGTGGGGTAAGGGGGGGCCCCTGGTCCCTTTTGGGGGTGTATGCGGGACGGGCCCCCCGGTGACCTCTTCTTGTCCTGTATCCCCCCGCTCGCGCCCCCTGGGGGTGAACTCTTCTTGTTCCTCGATCCATCCCCCCTCGGCGCCCCCCGGTAACCTCTTCATGTCCCTGTAACCCCCCGCTCGGGCGCCTCCCCAGGTGTAACCTCTTCTTGTCCTGGATCCCCCTGCTCGGCGCCCCCCTGGTGACCTCTTCTTGTCCTGTATCCCCCTGCTCGGCGCCCCCCTGGTGACCTCTTCTTGTCCTGTATCCCCGCTCGGCGCCCCCTGGTGACCTCTTCTTGTCCTGTATCCCCCGCGCTCGGCGCCCCCTGGTGACCTCTTCTTGTCCTGTATCGCTGCGCTCGGCGCCCCCCTGGTGACCTCTTCTTGTCCTGTAATCGGCTGCCTCTGGCGCCCCCTGTGACCTCTCATGTCCGTATCGCTGCGCTCAGGCGGCCCACCTGGGGGACCTCTTCTTGTACTGTATCGCTGCGCTCCGGCGCCCCCTGGGTACCTCTTCTTTGGCCCTGTATGCTGCGCTCTCGCCCCCTCTGCCGCTTCTTGGCCTGGATCCCCCCCGCTCGGCGCCCCCTGGTGACCTCTTCTTGTCCTGTATCCCCCCGCTCGGCGCCCCCTGGTGACCTCTTCTTGTCCTGTATCGCTGCGCTCGGCGCCCCCTGGTGACCTCTTCTGTCCTGTATCGCTGGCTCTTCCGGCGCCCCTGGTGACCTTCTTCTTGACTGTATCCGCTGCCTCGCGCCCCCTGGTGACCTCTTCTTGTCCTCTATCGCTGCGCTCGGCGCCCCCTGGTGACCTCTTCTTGTCCTGTATCCCCCCCCGCTCGGCGCCCCCTGGTGACCTCTTCTTGTCCTCTATCGCTGCGCTCGGCGCCCCCTGGTGACCTCTTCTTGTCTTGTATCGCCGCGCTCGGCGCCCCCCTGGTGACCTCTTCTTGTCCTGTATCCCCCCGCTCGGCGCCCCCTGGTGACCTCTTCTTGTCTTGTATCCCCCCCTCGGCGCCGGGCCCTGTGACCTCTTCTTGTCCTGTAGCGCGGCTCTCCGCCTCCCCCTGTGACCTCTTCTGTCCCTGTCTCCCACCGCTCGGCGCCCCCTGGTGACCTCTTCTTGTCCTGTATCGCTGTGCTCGGCGCCCCCCTGGTGACCTCTTCTTGTCCTGTATCGCTGCGCTCGGCGCCCCCTGGTGACATCTTCTTGTCAAGTATCGCTGCGCTCGGCGCCCCCTGGTGACCTCTTCTTGTCCCTGCAGGAGGGGAGCAGTTTCCACGTCTTTGATCAGGGATGTTTGTTCCCAAAGAAGCATCCCCAGTATTTCAGAATCACAACAAATGGGGCCCAGCCATCGTGCGCCAGCTCAACATGTGTGAGTATGAGGGCCTTGGGTGACCTCTGTGGCCCCGGGGTGTGTGGGCTCCGTCCCCAGTCTGTGGCCCCGGCCGGGTGGTGTGGGCTCCTCCTCAGTCTGTGCCAGGCGGTGGTTGATGGTCTCCGTATTCCGCAGTCTATGGCCCCCGCGGTGGGTGGTGGCTCCCGTTCCTCAGTCTATGGGCCCCGGCGGGTGGGTGTGCTCCTCCTCAGTCTAGGCCCCGGCGGGTGGGTGGTGGGCTCCCGTCCTCAGTCTCTGGCCTGCGGGTGGGTGATGGGCTCTCGTCCTCAGTCTATGGCCCCGGCGGGTGGGTGGTGGGCTCCCGTCCTCAGTCTATGGCCCCGGCGGGTGGGTGGTGGGCTCCCGTCCTCAGTCTATGGCCCCGGCGGGAGGGTGGTGGGCTGCCGTCCTCAGTCTATGGCCCCGCGGGCGGTGGTGGCTCCGTCCCTGCCTGTGGCCCTACCGGCTGGCGGGGGGTGGTGGGGTCCGACCGTCCGCTGCTCTTGGCCCCGCGGCGGTGGTGGGCTCCCGTCCCAGACGGTGCCCAGCGGTGGGTGGTGGCGTCCGTCCCTGCTCTGCGGCCCGGCGGCGGGTGGTGGGCCGCCGTCCTGCTCTGTGCCCCTCGGGCGGGTGTTGGGGCGTTCCGTCCCGGCTCTGGGCCCCAGGCGGTGGTGGTGGCGTCCGTCCCTGCGCTGTGGCCCCGCGGGTGTGGTGGGCGTCCGTCCCGGCTCTGTGGGCCCCGGCGGGCGGTGGTGGGCGTCCGTCCTGCTCTGCGCCTCGGCGGGCGGGTGGGGCGACCGTCCCCTCTCGCGGCCCCGGCCGGATGGGTGTGCGCCGTCCCCCTGCTCTGTGGCCCCGGCGGGCGGGTGGTGGGCGTCCGTCCCTGCTCGGCGGCCGGCGGCGGTGGTGGCGTCCGTCCTGCCTGGGGCCCCGGCGGCGGGTGGGTGGTGGCCGTCCGTCCCTGCTCTGTCCCGCGGGCGGGTGGTGGGCTCCCGTCCTCAGTCTGTGGCCCCGGCGGTGGGTGTGGGCGTCCGTCCCGCTCTGCGGCCCCGCGGCGGGTGGGGGCGTCCGTCCCCTGCTCTGTGGCCCCGGCGCGGCGGTGTGGTCGGCCGTCCCTGCTCTGCGGCCCCGCGGCCGGTGTGCGTCCTCCCCTCTCTGCGCCCGGCGGGTTGGTGGCCACCTCTCCGTCTGTGGCCCGGCCGGTGGAGTGAGTGGGCGTCCTTCCTGCTCTGTGACCCCGGGCGGGTGGGTTGTGGGCGTCCGTCCTCATCTGTGGGACCCGGCGGCGGGTGGGTGAGGTCCGTCCCGTCCCTGCTCTGCAGGCCCGGCGGGCGGTGTGGGCCGTCCGTCCCTGCTCTGTGACACCGCGGCGGTGGTGGCCGTCCGTCCCCTGCCTCTGTGGCCCCGGCGGGTGGTGGGTGGGCGTCCGACCCTGCTCGGTGGCCCCCGCGGGGCGGTGGGGGGCGTCCGTCCCTGCTCTGTGCCCCGCGGGCGGTGGTGGGCGACCGACCCTGCTCTGTTCCCCGGCGGGTGGGTGGTGGGCGTCCGTGCCTGCGCTGCGCCCCGGCGGGCGGTGGTGGCCGTCCGTCCCTCTCGGGGCGGCCCCGCTTGCGGTGTGGCCGTCCGTCCCTGCTCTGCGGCCCCGCGGGCGGTGGGGATGGTGGGCGTACCATCCCTGCTACTGGACTCCCGGCGGGCTTTGGTGGCCCGTCCGTCCTTTTTTCTGCTCTGTACCCCCGGGGCGGGTGTGGGGCGTCCGATCCCTCTCTGCGGCCCCGGGCGGTGGGTGAGGGCGTCCGTCCCTGCCTCGTGCCCCGCAGGCGGTGATGGCCGTCCGTCCCTGCTCAGGTGCCCCGGCGTGCGTGTGGGTGGTGGCCGCCGCCCTGCTCTGTGGCCCCGGCGGGCGGGTGTGGCTCCCCGTCTCAGTCTGTGCCCCGGCGGGGTGGGTGGTGGGCGTCCGTCCCTGCACTGCGGCCCGGCGGTGGGTGGTGGGCGCCGTCCCTGCTCCTGTGGCCCCCGGGCGGTGGTGGCCGTCCGTCCCGCTCTGCGGCCCCGCGGGTGGTGGTGGCCCGTCCGTCCTGCTCTTGGCCCGGCTTGTGGGGTGGTGGGCGTCCGTCCCTGCTCTGTGGCCCCGGCTGTGGGTGTGGGCGTCCCGTCCCTGCTCTGTGACACCGGCGGGTGGTGAGGGCGTCCGACCCGGCTCTGTGACCCCGGCCGGGTGGGGTGGTGGGTCCGTCCCCTGCTCTTGGCCCCGGCGGGGGGTGGTGGCGTCGCCCCTGCTCTAGGTGCGCCAGGCGTGGGTGGTGGGCCGTCCGTCCCCTGCTCTGTGACCCCTGGCGGGTGGGTGCGTGGGCGTCCGTCCCGCTCTGTGGCACCCCGCGGGCGGGTGGTGGCTCCGTCCCTGCTCTGGTGGCCCCGCGGGCGGGATGGTGGGCGTCCGTCCTCAGTCTGTGGCCCCGGCGGGCGGGCTGGTTGGGCGTCCCCGTCACTGCTCTGTGGCCCCGGCGGTGGGTGGTGGGCTCCGTCCCTGCTCTGTGACCCCGGCGGCGTGGTTTGGGCGAGCCGCCCTGCTCTGTGGCCCGGCGGGTGGGTGGTGGGCGTCCGTCCCTGCTCTGCGGCCCCGGCGGTCGGTTGGGGGCCGTCCGTCCCCTGCTCTGTGACCCCGGCGGTGGGTGGTGGCGCCTTCCCTCTCGGTGGCCCCGCGGGCGGGTGGAGGCGTCCGCCCTGCTTCGTGCCCGGCGGGCGGTGGTGGCTCCGTCCCTGCTCTGTGGCCCCCGGCGGGTGGTGGTGGGCGGTCCGTCCCTGCTCGGCGGCCCCTGCCGGCGGGGTGGTTGGCCGTCCGCCCCTCTGCGGCCCCGGCGGGCGGGTGATGGGCATCCGTCCCTGCGCTGCGACCCCAGCGGCGGTGGTGGCCGTCCGCCCTGCTCGGTCCCCGGCGGGCGGGTGGTGGGCGTCTGTCCCTGCTCTGCGGCCCCGGCGGCGGTGGTGGGCGTCCGTCCCGGCTCTGGTGCCCCGCGGGGCGGTGGGTGTGCCGTCCGTCCCTGGCTCTGCGGTCCCGCGGGCGGGTTGGTGGCCTTCCGTCCCTGATCTGCGGCCCCGTCGGGTGGGGTGGTGGTCGTCCGTCCCTGCTCTGTGGCCCAGTCGGTGGGGGGTGGGCTTCCCGTCCTGCGCTGCGGCCCCCGCGGGCGGGTGGTGGCGTCCGTCCCGGCTCTGGTAGGCCCCGCGGGCGGTTGGTGGCGTGGTGGGCGTCCGTCCCTGCTCTGTGGCCCCGGCGGGCGGGTGGTGGGCGTCCGTCCCTGCTCTGCGGCCCCGGCGGGCGGGTGGTGGGCGTCCGTCCCTGCTCTGTGGCCCCGGCGGGCGGGTGGTGGGCTGCCGTCCTCAGTCTGTGGCCCCGGCGGGCGGGTGGTGGGCGTCCCTCCCCCCTGTGGCCCCGGGGGGGGGTGGCCCTCCCCCTTCTGGCCCCGGGGGTGGGGGTTGGGGGTCCGTCCCCTGCTCTGGGCCCCGGGGGGGGGTGGGGGGCCTCCCCCCCTCTCTGGGCCCCGGGGGGGGTGGTGGGCGTCCGTCCCTGCCTGGGCCCGGCGGGGGGTGGGGGGGGT
>JAODAL010084300.1:0-10967 GCA_025379985.1 Phyllomedusa bahiana
CTTTTTAAGCGAAAAAGCATACAAAGCAAACAAAAACACAAATAAAATCCTCGGCCATTAAGCCACTAGATTCACATAAACAGTCCCCTCTACTCAGGGTCTGTGCCTACCACACAGCACCACATACCACAGTATTCTTACTGTATACTTTGTGGCTTTCCTCAAGCCTCCAGGGGGACCAGAGCTCTCTCTAGCTCCACTACTGCTCCACTGCCAGGTAGAAGACAACGCCCCCCGATCACCTAGAGAGACAGGCTTTTTATAGGCCTGGTAAATCCTGGAATCGAACCTGGCCTGGAACGTGGGGATGGCCTCCCACCCAACGCTGTGACCGTCCCGGGAAAGGCAAATCATCAAAAGCCGCATAGCAGCCATACTAGTTACACATGTCAGTAACCTATGGTTACTGACGCCAAATGGTTGCCTTCCCCCACCGAAACCAGGTTTTCGGTGGCACGTCGGTAGCAGATCTCCTGCTGAACGCCACCTAGTGGCAGAATCCTGCGACCGTCTGAGGTCGGTCGGCCACACCGTGTACTCGACCTTTCTACTACATTACCTGACCTTGAATCTCCACCGTCTGCCCTGACCTGTTGGCCTGACCTTTGACTAAGAGTTTCGTCTTACGATTCTGTACCTCGCTGCACCTCGGCTGCCACCTCAAGCTAGTCGTGCCAGGGGTAGCGACCTGGTAGGACTCCCGCCGCAGAAAGTCCATCCTGCCTTGCGGCGGGCTCTGGTGAAAACCGGGACCTACTTAGACCCCGCTCCCTGGCGTGGCCGCTACCACCGCTTGCGGTGGTCCAGAGGAGCCACTACCCATGGCATTACAATGGCTGAAGTGAATGCCAAGTTTCCTGGCCAGTTCTTTGAATGGTGCAGAGTCCACCACTTGAAAAGGGAGGGACTGTAGTACCACCAACTTGGACAGGAGCACGGTCAGCTTCTGCACTTAGGGATGGCTAGACGCATACTGCTGTCTCTTGGCAATCGTCTCGGTGAACGAGAGCAGGAGTATCTGGACCGGTAGATGATATAATAGACAGGGAGTTGTCTTCGGCAGAGGTGGTGAAGCCTTGACTGCCTGAAACGGGAGGCGTGCCACTGGGTGCTACAGCTGTTGGGACAGGATGGACCACCACATCTGAAACACGTATGGTGACACTGCATGATGATGATGCAGGGGCGTGGTGCCAATGTTAGGTCCCTGGTCACGCTTTACTTTTTGCCCACAAAATCTACATATAGTTATGTTCAACCCTCCTCTGGTGTCTCGTCAAAAAACTGGCACACCGCCGAGTAGGTGATTTTACCACCAAAGTTCCGCACTGACTGACTGTTACCACCGCTGACCCAGTGAGCCCCTGTGCCGCTACTTTCTGGGACCTGCAAAGTGGGTGGTCTAAATCGTGGCCGTTTGGCTCCCAACCTCGCACTGCTGCCACCCTGCTGACTCCCGGCCACACTACCGACTTACGGGCTGCGTCACTGTCTGACATGCAAGCTGCTGCTCTCTTCTCCCTATGATAATGATGAACCCTTGTACACTGTTGGTCTGGGTCAGCTGATAGCATCACATGGCTTTCAAAACCACCAGTATGCTGATGACACCCAACTTTACATCTCCGGCCCAGACATTAACTCTCTACTGTCCAAGATCCCAGATTGTCTGTCGTCCAAAGCCTCCTTCTTCTCCTCCCGTCTCCTAAAACTTAATGTAGAGATAACGGAATGCTTCCAGGGCCGGGACAATGGGTAGTCGAGGGTAGGCGACCGCGTAGGGTGCCACTTCATCCCAGGGAGAAAAGGGGGCACAAGGAGGCATGGAGTGGACTGAATTTTCCGTTTGGGGGGCACTTTATGCCTTGTTTAACTAGGACACCAGAATAACTTGTCCCAGCCTCGCCTGATTATCCCGGCTCCCATGTGCAATCGGCTACATCGATTAGTGTTTGCCTGTCACCGCCGTCCTCCTCAACGGTGTCGCTGTACAAAGCCTGACCGCTCGCAACATAACCCCCCATTGCAACTCTCCTCATCACTATTTGCCCGCTTCTGCAAGAAGCAGCGGATGTCTTCCCCACCTCTTTGCTGCCCACTGTCCTCAAATAGTTCGTCCTCACTGTATAGTGGTGCAGAGGCCACAGCACATAGTAGTTCTCTGGCTGTGGGGAGCGAACGGGACAGAGGTGGGTTGAGGACAGGTGAGAGCCCCTCACTTGCTCCCGGGCCATGTCAACAAGGGGTTGTGTGTGACAAACCCACCGACTCTTGGCTGGGGTTGTCAGATGTCATCTGGGAGAAAGTGTATGAGCTAGTGTGTGGTCAACACATGGCCGCTAGATGACACCGGATGCTGTGGCCTCGCAGGGTGACTCCTGCTGTTACATCCCCTTACTGTGCTGCGATCTGTGGTGGCTCTGTTAACCTACTACTGTGTTCTTTGACGCTATGGTAGGATCGTAGCCCTCAGCTTGTTTTTTTCCTGCTGTCGCTGCCATGACTTTATCAGGCTACATTCCGGCTTCAGTTTTTTGGTCAGTTTTGCCCTCTTAAGTGCCCTTGGAATTTTATAGTGAAGCGATTCTAAGAGCGGCGGCAGTCATATGCGTGTCATACTAAAACACAACATTGTATGAACACCAAACCAAGCTCCCTCTGCATATTTAAGAATGGCACAACGTTCTACAGCACCCTACAGTCTATATGGAGCAAGGTAATTGCTGTTTTTTAACGCAATTCATCCCGAAGTAATTCGGACCGAAACAAATTTTGTCGGAAAATTCGGCGAAGTCGGCGAATCGAATGTTTGAGAAATTCGCCCATCTCTAGTCTTTGAACAAAAATGGGCTGCGCCAAAGTGAAAAACACCTATTTAAAATTGAAATGGATAATAAAAGCTGGGTTTTGCACCTATGAAATACACCTGCAATTACTAGCAAATTTCTGTATCCTAATATGAGTACAAGATGGGTCTTTGAACAAAAATGGGCTGCGCCAAAGTGAAAAAACACCTATTTAAAATTGAGACGGATAATAAAAGGTGGGTTTTGCACCTATGAAATACACCTGCAATTACTAGCAAATTTCTGTTTCCTAATATAAGCACAAGCTGGCTTTTTGAACAAAAATGGGCTGCGCCTAAGTGAAAAACACCTATTTAAATAGTTTTTTTCCTGCTGTCGCTGCCATGACTTTATCAGGCTACATTCCCGCTTCAGTTTTTTGGTCAGTTTTGCCCTCTTAAGTGCCCAGGGAATTTTATAGTGAAGCGATTCTAAGAGCGACGGCAGTCATATGCGTGTCATAATAAAACACAACATTGTTTGAACACCAAACCAAGCTCCCTCTGCATATTTAAGCATGGCACAACGTTCTACAGCACCCTACAGGCTCTGTGTAGCCAGGAAATAGCTGTTTTTTAACACGATTCGTCCCGAAGTAATTCAGACCGAAACAAATTTTGTCGGATAGTTCGGCGAAGTCGGCGAATCGAATTTTTGAGAAATTTGCCCATCTCTAGTCTTTGAACAAAAATGGGCTGCACCAAAGTGAAAAACACCTATTTAAAATTGAGACGGATAATAAAAGGTGGGTTTTGCACCTATGAAATACACCTGCAATTACTAGCAAATTTCTGTATCCTAATATAAGTACAAGGTGGGTCTTTGAACAAAAATGGGCTGCACCAAAGTGAAAAACACCTATTTGAAATTGAGACAGATAATAAAAGGTGGGTTTTGCACCTATGAAATACACCTGCAATTACTAGCAAATTTCTGTATCCTAATATAAGTACAAGATGGGTCTTTGAAGAAAAATGCGCTGCGCCAAAGTGAAAAACACCTATTTGAAATTGAGACGGATAATAAAAGGTGGGTTTTGCACCTATGAAATACACCTGCAATTACTAGCAAATTTCTGTATCCTAATATAAGTACAAGGTGGGTCTTTGAACAAAAATGGGCTGCGCCAAAGTGAAAAACACCTATTCAAAATATAGACGGATAATAAAAGGTGGGTTTTGCACCTATGAAATACACCTGCAATTACTAGCAAATTTCTGTATCCTAATATTAGCACAAGTTGGGTATGTGAACAAAAATGGACTGCGCCAAAGTGAAAAATACCTATTTAAATTTTAGTCATATTAAAAGGTGGGTTTTGCATCTATGAAATACACCTGCAATTACTAGCAAATTTCTGTATCCTAATATAAGCACAAGGTGGCTTTTTGAACAAAAATGGGCTGCGCCTAAGTGAAAACACCTATTTAAATAGTTTTTTTCCTGCTGTCGCTGCAATGACTTTATCAGGCTACATTCCCTCTTCAGTTTTTTTGGTCAGTTTTGCCCTCTTAAGTGCCCAGGGAATTTTATAGTGAAGCGATTCTAAGAGCGGCGGCAGTCATATGCGTGTCATACTAAAACACAACATTGTATGAACACCAATCCAAGCTCCCTCTGCATATTTAAGCATGGCACAACGTTCTACAGCACCCTACAGGCTCTGTGTAGCCAGGAAATAGCTGTTTTTTAACACGATTCGTCCCGAAGTAATTCAGACCGAAACAAATTTTGTCGGAAAGTTCGGCGAAGTCGGCGAACCGAATTTTTGAGAAATTCGGCCATCTCTAGTCTTTGAACAAAAATGGGCTGCGCCAAAGTGAAAAACACCTATTTAAAATTGAGACAGATTATAAAAGGTTTTGCACCTATGAAATACACCTGCAATTACTAGAAAATTTCTGTATCCTAATATAAGTACAAGGTGGGTCTTTGAACAAAAATGGGCTGCGCCAAAGTGAAAAACACCTATTTAAAATTGAGACGGATAATAAAAGGTGGGTTTTGCACCTATGAAATACACCTGCAATTACTAGCAAATTTCTGTATCCTAATATAAGTACAAGATTGGTCTTTGAACAAAAATGGGCTGCACCAAAGTGAAAAACACCTATTTAAAATTTATACGGATAATAAAAGGTGGGTTTTGCACCTATGAAATACACCTGCAATTACTAGAAAATTTCTGTATCCTAATATAAGCACAAGGTGGGTCTTTGAACAAAAATGGGCTGCGCCTAAGTGAAAAACACCTATTTAAAATTGAGACAGATAATAAAAGGTGGGTTTTGCACCTATGAAATACACCTGAAATTACTAGAAAATTTCTGTATCCAAATATAAGCACAAGGTGGGTCTTTGAACAAAAATGGTCTGCGCCTAAGTGAGAAACACCTATTTAAATTTTATACGGATAATAAAAGGTGGGTTTTGCACCAATGAAATACAACAGCAGTTGCTAGAAAATGTTTGTATACTAATATAAGTACAAGGTGGGTCTTTGAATAAAACTGGGCTGCACAAAAAAAAAGGTACTATTTCACCTCAGGTGCGAGGTGTGCTGGCCAAAAACTGGGGGAAAAAAAGCCATTTCAATGCAGGTTCAAATCAGAGTCTGGGCTGCACAATATACACTCTCCTTTCAAAATCCTGCCTGCCTGTCTGGGTTCGCGCGCACCCCCCCCCCCTTCTTTAAAAAGAGATTTATTTATTTTATTTTTTTCCCCTTTTTCTGTATATTTTGTGATTTTAAGGGAGTGTAGGGACCTGCAATAAATGAGGAGCCCTGAAGGAGGCTTGCAGGCTTACAATATAGTGGCCATTATGTTAACCAATACCTCATATTTGATGTTTTTCCAATATGTGAAAAAAGTTTTTTTGCCCAACAGTACTGGGGACTGGATGCAAGTAGAATACCAGCAGCCATCCCCCTCATGCATGGAAGGTGTGCGAGCGGCTGTCTTACGGATCTGTTTGCATCTGTATAGTCTCCCAACCTATGGTACTGTGTTTTTTTTGGGTTTTTTTTGCATGCTATTTGAATAGATGTCAATTCAAGGTGCAGCTTTCTGTCCACCTAGTGGAGAGATATATGGGTTACCACCAATCAGCTGCACCGGGGTATTTTTTCTTTAATAGCATGGGGGCCTTTGTTACCTCTGTGCTGTGTTTAGTCTCATTTTAGCTTTACTAGCAGTGATTATGGCCATGTTTCTGTTTTTCTTCTGAGTAATTTTTTTCCCCCTTTTTCTGCATATTTTGTGATTTTAAGGGAGTTTAGAGACCTGCAATAAATGAGGAGCCGTGAAGGAGGCTTGCAGGCTTACAATATAGTGGCCATTATGTTAACGAATACCTCATATTTGATGTTTTTCTAGTATGTGAAAAAAGTTTTTTTGCCCAACAGTAGTGGGGACTGGATGCAAGTAGAATACCTAAAGCCACCCCCCTCATGCATGGAAGGTGTGCGAGCGGCTGTCTTACGGGTTTGTTTGCACCTGTATAGTCTCCCAACCTATGGTACTGTGGCTTTTTTGCTTTTTTCCATGCTATGTGAATAGATGTCAATTCAAGGTGCAGCTTTCTGTCCACCAAGTGGAGAGATATATGGGTTACCACCAATCAGCTGCACCTGGGTATTTTTCTTTAATAGCATGGGGCCTGTGTTACCTCTGTGCTGTGTTTAGTCTCATTTTAGCTTTACTATCAATGAGTATGGCCATGTTTCTGTTTTTCTTCTGAGTAATTTTTTTTCCCCTTTTGCTGTATACCCTGTGAATCTCAGTAACGAACAGCATTGCCAATCTGTTCTGCAGTGGTTAATGCAACCTGCATCCAGCAGTCTTACCTCCTCGTCCTCCCAGTCACGGCCACAAATGTCGTCATCAGCATCGTCAGCATCCGTCCAACATGAAGCGAAGGCAGCCCAAATGTCAACTCGTGTACCTACCACTGTGGATAATCCATTTTCTGAAGACCTCTTTGATGGCAAAATGCGGTTGGGGTCAGAATGCATGTCCAAACATCAAGAGGCCAAAGAGGATGATTTTGTCTGCTCTGATGCCCAGTTACTGATGCCATCAGAGGAGGAGAAGGAAGCCGGTCAATCGCAGCTCCTGGATTCAGAATGTCAGGACGACAAAGTCACCTGTGTTGATGATGATGATGACGACATTGCGGATCCAACGTGGTCTTTTCAGCAGAATTTGCTTGCAAGCGCTTCATCATTGAACGAGGAGGAAGAGGATGGGGTAGTGTCAGTACAGGTCCCGCCTCAATCAGGGAGAGGGTGGTCGCAGAAGTCAGCTGAGATGATTCCGCCAGCCACGATCAGCGGAAACACCGCTCCTCGCTTATCGCCGTCAAAAAGGTCCAGGACCTCTCAAGCCTGGGCCTTTTTCGAGCAAGCCTCTGATTCACCCAGCGATGTCATATGCCGCCTTTGCCGTAAACGCATCAGTAGAGGCAAGAATCTTAGGTGTTTAACCACCACCAACATGTCTAGTCGCATGCAGCGAATGCATGAGTTGAAATGGAGGGAACACTTGGCCAAAAAAGGCCACACCGATGCCGGGCTTCCAACCACTATCACACCATCTGTCTCCGCCTCCTCCTCCTCCGCCACCACCAAGCGTTCCTCAGCTGCCCATGTCTCTGAGTCACGATCAGGGATCAGCCTCCGCTTCAGCCTCCACTGTCGCCCGAGTACCATCAGCACCACCAGAGACCCATCCTACCCATTCTCCTTCCACAGGGTGACGCCGTACAGCGGCCAATCTAGCAGCCAGCCTTCTGTCTTCCAGGTTTGGGAGTAGAAGAAACACTTTAACCCAAACCATCCCAAAGCCAAAAGACTGAATGTCGGCATTGCCATTCTTTTGGCCTTGGAAATGTTGCCTTTCCGGCTGGTGGACACAGAGGGGTTCCGCCACCTCATGGCCCTTGCCTGCCCCCAATACCAGATGCAAAGCAGGCATTTCTTTTCCAGAAAAGCCGTCTCTGCCCTAGCCAGCCACGTGTCATCTGAAATTTCAAGCACGTTGTCTGCATCTGTGTCTGGAAAAGTCCATCTGACCACCGACACATGGACTAGTAAGCACGGCCAAGGCCGCTATATCTCTGTGACAGCTCACTGGGGGAGCTGGGTGGATGTCTCTGGTGGTGACAGTGGCTCTCAGGCTCGGCGCACGCTCTTCAAAACCGCAGGGATGGTGCAGGGTTCTTTCCCCCAAGGTCCTCTGGTGGCATCACGTGCCCTGAGAAACTAGGCCATGTTGAAATTAATCTGTCTTGGAGACCGACCACACACAGGTCAGGAGCTGTGGATGGCTCTCCGCAACGAGACTGAGCGCTGGCTGGGTGACAAGAACCTTGTGCCAGGCAAGGTGGTGTGCGATAATGGTCGAAATCTGCAAGCCGCCCTTAAGATCGGTAGGCTGGAGCACATCCCTTGCCTGGCACACGTCATAAACCTTATCGTCCAGAAATTTCTAAAGCGCTACCCGGGTCTGGACTGCCTGCTTGAGGAAGGCTCGAGGTCTGAGTTCGCACTTCCGCCGTTCGCACCCTGCTTCATCCGGCCTGGCTGCGTTGCAGCGTCAGCTCGGCCTCCCCGTCAACCGTCTCATTGTTGACGGGGAAACACGCTGCAATTTCACCCTCCACATGCTCCAGCGATTGTGGCAGCAGCGCAATGCCATTACGTAGTACGAAGTGACACATGGCCTGACAAGCAACGGTGCGGACCTCTGGGTGTTGAGCCACCGAGAGTGGAGGCAGGTGAAAGAGCTCTGCACCATCCTTGCCAGTTTTTAAGAAGCCACCAAAATGGTCAGTGCGGACAATGCCCTTGTCAGCATGAGCATTGTGGTGATATTAGTTCTGGAACGATCGTTGGACACTCTAAAACATCAGGTCCCACCAGCGACGGAGGAGGAGATGGACACAGATGCGAAAACGGAGCCTTTCTCTCCGTCGAATCCACAAGGCCCGACAGTTTCACAATTTTATCGGTCTTCATTAGGCGCCTCAGCTCTCAGGGTGCACCATCTAAGGCAAGTCAGGGCTGTGTTGAAGCTGTGCCGGAGGAAGCGGAGGAGGCATTCCTAGACACCGACGTTACCGACCTCCCTGCCTTGGAAAGAAGTTGAGGCGGAGGAAGAAGATGAGGAAGATCAGTTTGCTAGTGCTCCTCGACCCAGAGGCTTGGGAAATCAAGGCTCCATCTCTCACATGAGTGCTTGGATGCTCTATTTCCTCCACCATGATCCCCGCATTAAGGCCATCAAAATGAACAACAGTTACTGGGTGGCCCCCCTCCTGGATCCCCGGTACAAAGCAAAACTAAGCACTTTCCGTCCACCCACCCAAATAGAGAGTAAAATGCAGGAAATGGAGACCTTGCTGATTGATCAACTGGAGAAATCTGTTTCGTCTGCTTCACGTTCTTTAAATGTCACGGTGGAACAATGTCAGCGACGTGACAGCAGTAGAGTGCCAAGCAGGGCCGGACTGGGACCAAAAATCAGCCCTGGCAAAAAAAAAACACCAGCCCACATACAATATCCGCCACCGGCCCACATACAATATCCGCCACTCTGCTACAATAAATACCATATAAACATCAGCAAGAAAGTAAAACTGGTGCACAGAAACTCCTATTCACAGGGTTAGGGACAAGCGTACAGTTGTTTTTACAATTAGGGACAAGTGTACGCTGCCACTATACAAATGCTGATATAACTTACAATACCGCTATGTAGTGGTCAAGTCACATGACAATAAATACAGCACCGATCCAACAGAAGCAAAATAACCCCGGACACCCAGGGACTCACAGCAGACCACTTATCTGTTGAGAGTCGCTTTCTTTGCCTTTTCTTCTTCATCCGGCCCAGAACACCATGATGACTTCTCCAGCTATAACTCGTCTCTGCAGAATTTACCACACAAACATCTTAGACTTAAACACTTTGCCAACACCTCTTTACCCCTGCCCCACCTGTGTACAAACTCCCACTGCAAAGCACCCCAAATGGTTATAGTGACCCCTTTTGCCCCTAACAGTTAAAGTTCCCACAGACAGCTCTGGGGCTCCCGCTTCTGTACACAGTGTTAGTTATTTTTGCTTCCTTATATAGTAGGTAGGTTAACCTTTCATGCAGGACATAGGTACGCTCCTAAATTCAATAAATAGGTAGCCCCCTTTTGGGTAGGTAATTAGGCAGGTAGGTAAGAATATAGCCCCCTATCAGGTAGGTAGTTACATAAAGCAGGCAGATAAATAGGCCCCGATTAGGTATGCCACAGCAGTCCAGAACCGGACATCCCACCAGTCTGGCTCTGCCGATGCCGGGTAGTGATGAGCGATTTTTATCGACAAAGTTGAAATCGGCAAGGTTTTTATGGTGATCGTAATTTCCAGATCATGCGATAATTTAGGTTAAAATCTGAGCATCATATATTAAGATTGCGCCTTTTTCGGCGCTTCCTGTAATTTTGGCGGCCAGAAAATCAGATTAAAGGAAGAGAGCAGGGGGAGATGTGTGTGCGACGTCATGACTGGGATGTGTTGGGTTGCGATTGGCTGGAAAAAACACATGACCTCGTGTTACATAGAACAGCGTGTCCTGTTTCAGCCTCAGGGTCTCTCAGCGTCTCATCGGGCTAGGGCCTGCGGTCTGCCTGTGGCCAAACGGCTCAGCGAAATTAGTCATTCTGCACAGAGAAACCTCTACTATTAGCTGTGATCCTTCCAATTTAGTTAGATTAAGAATTTGAAGATTTTTATGTAGTTAGCTAGAGAATTTAAAGCAGCAAACTACCACTGTAAATTCACGGCGGTGGGAGCGGGGGGGGGGGCGCGGGCGAACACAGACAAGCCTCTATCTATAAAGAACACTGGAAAAGTTCACCAAGACTTTAGTGTAGACATTGTAGTGGAATATCTTTATTATTAACAGTTTGCTATTGAAATATTTCCTGGATATTTGGGCAGCCTGAACTATATTGGATAAACATCATTTCTAGTAACTCGGTCTCTTTGTTAGCTGCAAAACTCCACTTTTTTTATCAGAAAACATTTTAGATAGGTGTTCATTTTCAATTTTTCCCCCCTTACAC
>JAODAL010084301.1:0-10967 GCA_025379985.1 Phyllomedusa bahiana
AATAAAAATCCCAAAAACAACGGTAAAACCAAAACTCTGCTAAAATCTGTAATTAAACTGTCAAAGGGGTCAAAGATTTTTCCTTTTTTGCCCATAGAAAACCCCCCCATAGTTTCCCTTTTTATTTTTTCCCAGAACCCCAATAAAATTAAAAAAGGGAACTTTTGGTTTTTTAGGGCAACAAATAAAGTCTTAGCCCTTCCAGATTTTTTTAATTTTGGCCCACAACCTCCCCCCCCCCCACCCCCAAACCCCCCTTTCCCAAAACCCCTTCTCCCCTTTAAACCAACCCCCCCAAACCCCCAAATGTCCCCAAAAACTTGTCCCATAATCGTAACTAAATTGCCCCAACAGTTAAAGACCCCTTCCCCCATTTTCATTAAACCCCCAAAAAAGCAACCTAAAAACTCACCTCTTCAGATGCCTATAACCAAAAAGAACCCCCACTGCCACTACACCTTCCCCAAAAAAGGGCAACCCCCACCCAGTCTCTTTCCCCCTTCCTTTGTAGATTTTAACCTTTGGGCCCGGAAAAGGGCCTTTCCTCCATTTTGTACCGTTGCTCGGGTATTTTTGTTTGGACTTTTGTTATGTATGTAAACCCCTTTGAAGGTACATTTGCCCGGGAAATTTAAATGGCCTCAAAAAATAAATAAAATAAATATGGCTAAAAAAAAACCAGCCACCCCAGTTAAGCCCAAAATGCTAAAAGAAATTTCCCAATATAGAAAATTTCACCCCCAGCTTTAATGAATAAAAAAAGGTTTTTTAAATTTAAAACAACCCAAATAAAAAAACAGCTAAAATTGTAAAAAAAATAAAAAAATATCCCTCTGCATTTCAACCACTTAAAGGTTTTTGATCACAGCCCAAATTTTCCCCTTTTACACAACATGACAAAAAAAAACAATGAAAACCCAAATCTTTGGGGTAAAACATATTCAATACAACCTTCCCAATACAAAGGAACCAGGAAAATTTTCCTTTTGGGTTTAAATTTCTAGCTTCACACGAAATTATAAAAAACCAAAATTCACTTATTTTTATAAAAAACGATTTAATATAGTATATCCCGTAAAACAGAAAACAAATTTTTCCCAATTCCTTTGGTCCCCTTTGTTTGGGGGTTTAAGAACCCCAAAATTTTCCCGTCCCTTATACCCCTTTAAACCCCCCAATCTCCCCCATGTTCAGGCCCTTTTAAAAACCCTTTCAAATCCATAAAAGGGGAAAACGTATCTAAGGGGGCCCTGATGCCCCCTTCCCAAAAAAAATTTTTACAAAACCTGAAATTTTCCTGAAAATTTTCTTATTTTTTAATTGCCTGAATATGTTCGGCAACCCCTGCTCTTTACTTTATTTTGACTTTTACTTTCCACATAATTTTTGTTAAAATTTTTTTGAAAAAAAATTTTAAAATTCTTAAATGATCTGTTTTTTATAAAAAGTTTTTTAAAATCCCCTTCTTTTTGGGGAAAAAAAATATATTTTTTTTGTATTTTGGGACAAACTTTTACACCTGCCTCCCCCCCCATGGGAAAAAAACCCTTTTTTTGGGAAAAACCCAAATTTTCGGGCCTTTTATGTTTTAAAAATACACTTCACCCCTATTGTTCTTCTCTTTTTGGGGACACATAAGTTTTCTTCCTCCACTAAAACTACCAGTATAGGATCCTGTTTCAAAAAAAAATAGATTTTTATAAAAATTTTTTTTTTTTAATTTTACCAAAGTTACAAAAATTATTTTACCCTTTTCGTTTAAATTTTTTCACTCTTTTTCCCCTAATATTTTGTAATTTTTTACAATTTTTTCACCCTTTTTTTTGCACTTAAGAAAAAATTGTAGGTGAAAAACCTCGTTCTTTAAGCTGCTTTTAAATTCTATTTTTTCTTGTTCGAAATCTTTTTCCAATTTGCATTTTCTAGCCTCAAAAATTTTCCCCTGTGGGAAAAGGCGGGCTAGGGGTTTTTTTTTGGGAAGCCCAACCTGTTCCCCTTTAAAAAATTGAACAGCCTAGTTGATTTGTGATATAAGGAGGTAATCACTCTGTTACTCTTTTAACTAGAGATGGGCAAATTTTCTAAAAAAATTCGTTTTGGGTTCACTTTTCGCCAAATTTTTCCCCCAAAAAAAATTTTTTCGGCCCCGAATTACTTCGGCACAAGCGCGAAAAAAGCACCCTTTTTCCAGGCTGCACAAAAGCCGAAAGGGGGGTTGTTTAGAACGTTGTGCCAGCTTAAATTGCAGAGGGAGTTTGGTTTGGCTTCATACAATTTGGGGTTTTTAGAAATGAACGGATACTGCCGCCCTCTTAGAATCGCTTCCCCTAAAAAAATTCCCTGGGCGTTTAAAGGGAGGGAAAAACTGCCCAAAAAAAACTCAACGGGAATGTACCCTTTGAAAAATCATTCCCCCCAGCGAAAGCGGAAAAAAAAAACTGAAGCTAAAGGGGGCAACTTTAAAGTAAACAGAGTGGGAGGTAATGGGGGCAGCCACAGCAAATGAGGTCGGATGGCACAATAAACATTCTGGAGGTGGCAAAACACGGGGAACCACAGAGGGGGCACAATGACTGAGAGGGGAGGTCACGGGCGCAGCATTATGGGGGTCAGGCAGGGGCCCAAAATTTACTTCGGGGGCGGAAAAAACAGTTTTAGCCACAGAGGGGCACAATGAAAAAACAGGGGTGGAGGTCACGCACAGCAGCATAAAAAAGATCGGGGCAGTGGCAAAATTTGAAAAATTCGGAGGCGGCAAAACAGTATTAGGCCACAGAGTGCACAATCCCCCAAAAAGTGTGGAGGCCCAAGGGGCGGCAGCAGTAAGAATCGGGGCAGGGCCCACAATGAAAATTCTGGGGGGCGGCTAAACAGAAATTAGGCCACAGAGTGGCAAAAATCACACAGGGGAGGTCACGGGGCAGCAGTTTTGAGATGGCAGCAGGGGGCACAATAAACATTCTGGGGCGGCAAAACAGTTTTGGGCCCAAACAGAGGGGCACATCACACATTGGGGAGGTCCCCGGCGGCAGCAAAAGGGAAAATCAGGCAGGGGGCACAATGACATTCGGGAAGGTTGGCTAAACAAAATTAGGCAACAGATGGCAAAAATCACACATTTGGGGGAGGTCACGGCGGCAGCATTTTAGGTAAGGAAAGGGGGCAAAATGACATTCGGGAAAGGCGGCAAAAAAAGTAATTAGGGCCACAGAGTGGCACAATCACACAGTGTGGGGGTCACGGGGGCAGCAGAAATAGTCAGGCAGGCACAAAACATTCTGGAGGGGGCAAAACAGTATTGGGGCCACAGAGGGCCAATCACACTTTTGTGGAGGTCACAGGGGCAGCAGTATGAGATCAGGCAGTGGCAAAAAATTACTTTTTCTGGAGGGGGGTTTAAAACCCAGTATTGGGGCCAAACAGAGTGGCACAATCCCACAGTGTGGAGGTCACGGGGGCGGGCATATGAATCAGGCAGTGGCAAAATGAAATTTTTTGGGGGTTGGCTAAACAGTAAAAAGGAAACAGAGTGGCACAATCACAAAAGTGTGGAGGTCAGGGCGGCAGCAGTATGAGGTAAAGGATTGGCACAATGACATTCTGGAGGCGGAAAAACCCAGTTTTAGGCCACAGATTTGGCAAAACCCCAAACAGTTTTGGAGGTCGGGGGCCCGGCGCATAAAAGATCAGGCAGGGGGGCACAATGAAAATTCGGGGAGGGGGGAAAAACAGTTTAGGCCACAAGGGGCAAAATTCACACATTGGGGAAATGCACAGGGGCAGCATTATGGATCAGGCATGGGGGAAACAAGGGACATTCTGGAGGGGGTTTTAAACATATTAGCCACAAGTGGCACAATCACACAGTGGGGAAAGGCCACGGCGGCAGCAGAAAGAGATCGGCAGTGGCACAATGACTTTCCCGGGAGGCGGCAAAACAAAATTGGGGCCACAGAGTGGCACAATCACACGGGGTTGGAGGTCACGGGGGCCCAGCAAAAGAGTAGGCAGTGGCACAATACTTCTGGAGGCGGCAAAACGAAATTAAGGGGCCCCCGAGGGAAACATCACACGGGTGTGGGGGGTCACGGGGGGCCGATTATGAGATCGGGGCAGGGGCACAAGACATTCTGGAGGCGGCAAAACGGGTATTAGGCCCCCAAGAGTGGTCCAACACCCAGTGTGGGGGTCACGGGGGCCCAAGCAGTATGAGTTAAAACCAGTGGCACAATACATTCGGGGCGGAAAAACATATTGGGGCCTCCCAAAAAGGCTTCAACAAACGGCGGGTTGCCCACGCAGGGAGCGGGCCACTCGGCTACATCAAATTTACACAGGGGGTATTCTGTCTGCCGGGAAATAATCAAAAAATCGTTAATGGCCTTTCTCTTTTCCCATAAAAGTTGGGGCCCCCAACATTGCGGGGCCGGGTTTCCCAAAGCGGGTGGAAACATCCAAATCAAGGGGGGTGTTGGGGGGGGGCCGTTCTGCCGCTGCAACCAAGGGGGGGGGTTTCGGGCTTTGAAACGAATGGAAAAAAAGGGGCTTTCACATTTTTCCTGGCCTTTTTCCCCAGAATTTTTTGAAGATGGGTGTGAAGATTTTCGGGAAAACCTTTTTTCCACAACAGATTAAACACGGGCCCCAAATCGGGGCGAAATGGCCATCCCTCCTCGGGCACGCGGAAAAAAAAAACCCTTTTTCCTTTCCCCCTTTGGGCCCCCGCCCAACCATGGTTCCGTTTTGGTTTGCGAGGCCGAAAAAAAGCCACAAAATCGATTTTCTTGCGCATGACGCGGAAGCAACCCCCCCTGTGTGCCCTTTTTGTTTGCCGGGGCCCCGCCGGGTGTAGAACTCCCTTAACCCACCGCGCGGGCCCTACACTTGGGTAAAAAGGGAAAACCCATTTCCCTTGTGGAGGCTGAGATGGGGGTGGTGGTAGGAGGCGGAATTGGGCCGGCAGGGAAAGGGGTTTTTGAAAAAAAACGTGGGGGAGAAAGCGGCGCTCCTGTCCAAGTTGTTTGGTGTGCCGGGGCCGGGAAAAACCCAAAATTCACCCAGTGGGCTTTTAAAGGAAAAATGTAAAAAGGCCCCCTAAAACCTTTTTCCAGCCGCCCCAAAGACTTTCCGCGCTCCCCATGCACCTTGGGGAACAAACCAAAAAACCTCCAAGGACTGACCCACCTTCTGTTCAAACCAAAATTTATGAAGTGCTGGAAACTGCCCTTTTTGGAAAAAAAAATTACGGCTTGGAACTCCCCATCTCGGCCCCTGGGCAAAAAGCCATTAGTTCTCTGAATGGTGCAGAGTCCACCTTTTGGGGAAAGGGGAGGGGGCCCGCAAATCCCCCAAAAAATCTTGGGAAACAGGGCACGGCAGCTTTTGCCCCTTTGGGTTTTGGTTGGGGACCATACTGTTGCCCTTTTTGCAATCGCCTCCTGAACACCTGTTTGGGCCTTTAAAGTAGCGATAAGCAGGGCATCTGGACTGGGAAAAATAATGTAAAAAAGAAAAAAACAGCCCCCCCCCTGCAAAAAGGTGGGGGAGTTTTTTGACGGGCCCTGAAATTTGGCTGCGTGCCACTGGGCCGGGCCCCCCTGCTGTTTGGTTTGCGGGCCTGAAAGGGGCAGTAATGGACCCCCAAACTCTGACCCCAACGTTTACCCGGGCCCAAAGGGATGGGGACCCCCTGCAGGGTTTTGAACGGCAGGGCCGTGGTGCCCAATGTTAGCTCCCGGCCATCCCCTTCACTTTCTGCCCCCCAAAAAATTTCCTACAATACCCAAAATTTCCGGCCCCCCCTCCGGTGCCCTTAATACAAAAAAACCTGCCAAAAAACCCAAAAAAATTTAAACGGGGGTTTTTGGATTTTTACCCCCCAAAAAACCCTCCCGCACTGATTTACTACGGGCCGCCGGGCCTGCCCCCTCCAAAACCCCAAAAACCCCTTTTTCCCCGGGCAAATTTTTCCCGGGACCTGCAAAAGGGGTTTTTTTTACCCCCGGGGGCCGTTTAGGCTCCCGACCTCACACTGCTCCCTACCAATCCTGCGACTCCCCCCCCCAAAAACAAAAACCCCCTTTTCCCCTGGCTGCATTTGCGGGCCTTTCCCAACGAAAGCAAAACCCCCTCTTTCCCCCTGAAAAGGAAGCCCAAATTGCCCCCACCCGGCTCCCAAGTGCGGTCGGCTAAAAATAAAATCATCTTTTGTTTTTCCCACCCCGCCCATTTGCGTCCCCAAACCCCCCCCGGTTTTGGGAAATGCCGAGGCTGACCTCTCACAACAGGGACCCCCCAAATCCCAAACTCCCCCCAACATCTATACTTTTTTGCCGCCTACGGGAAAGGGAAGCGGCCCGATTTTGGCCCCCCATTTTTTTCCCACTGCCCCAAGTAGCTCCCTGACTGCCCTCCTCAATTTTGTTTCACCCCTGGGCTATTTTACAGGGGGGCCGCTGGGCCCAGCCCCACATATTTAATCTCGGGCTGGGGGGAAAAGGGAAGGGACAGAGGCGGGCTGAGGACAGTTAAGGCCGCTGACCCCCCCCGGGCCGGGCCAACAAATTTGGTTGTGCCTGGGGTCCCCCAACCGAACTTTTTGGCGGGGGTTGTCAGATTTCATCTGGGGGGAAAGGGATGACCTATAAACCCAACCCCAAAAACCCCCCTTGGGGTTCTGAACAAACACAGGCCCGCTAGAGGACAGGGCAGTTGTGGCCTCACCGAGTGCCCCCCTCCCTTGCGACGTCCCCTTTGCGTGCTGCGACCCGGGCCCCCGTTTCCCGGAATGTTGTGCCCCTGGCCCCTCGCAGGTTTCCAAAAAGCCTGCCACCCCCTCTGTCTGACATACCCGTTTTTTTCTAAAAAATTTCAGAAAACCCCTTTTTATGATGATATCCGTAAAAAAATTAAATATACCCTCCTGTTTTTTTTTGAACCCCCCAAAAAGAACCCAGTAAAAAAGCTTGGGTAAACCCCGGGTATAAATTGGGGCTCCACAAATGGCCAGGGAAAAAATTTACTTTATTGTGTTTAAAAAAACCCGTGTGGGGGTTTTTCCCAAAAAAAAAAAAGCACAAAAAAGGCTTAATTAAACCCCTTTGGCAAGGGAAATTTGGCTACAGGAAAAATGGTTTATATTTTTGGGGTTGAAAAAGACCCGGGTTTTTTTTTGTCAGCCCCACCACAAAACAAGCTTTTAAATTAAACCCTTATGTAAATTGCCCAAAGAAATTTAGCCCACAAAATAGTACTTTGTAGGGGTGTTACAATTGCTGTGTTTTTTTTTCCCACGCCACAACAACAAAGATACCGTTGTAAAAATTTAAACCTTTTTTTGTGAATTAGGCTACAGGAAAAATTTTATATATTTTGGCGTTGAAAAAGACGGTTTTTTTTTTTGTCAGGGATACCCGCAAAACCAAAAGCTTAATTAAAACCCCCGGATGTAAATTGCGCCCCAAAAAATTTAGCCGCACAAAATGTAAACTTTGGGAGGTGGGTTTCAATTTCGTGTTTTTTAAAGTCACAACCCCAAAAAAGATACAGTTGTAATTAACCTTTGCCCCTTTTTAATTGGCTACCGGAAAAAATTTTTAATATTTTGAAAAGGGTTTAAAAAAGAACCGGGTTTCTTGGGGTCAGAACACCAGCCCAAAAAAAAACGCTTAATTAACCCCTGGATGTAAATTGCGCCAAAGAATTGACCCGCAACAAAATAAGGCTTTGTAGCGTGTTTTCAATTTCGTGTTTTTTTACCCACAAAACAAAGTACATTTTTAATTAACCTTTGCTTTTTGAAATTTGGGTACAGGAAAAAAAGTATATATTTTGGCGTTGAAAAAGGGCTGTTTTTTTTTTGTCAGCACACCAGAAAAAAAACGCTTAAATTTAAACCCCCGGGTGTAAATTTTCGCCAAAGAATTGAGCCGCACAAAATAGTACCCCTTTTTGTGTGTTACAAAATTTCGTGTTTTTTTACGCCACAAAAACAAGAATAAAAGTTGTAATTAACCTTTCTTTGAAATTTGGCTACAGGAAAAATTTAAAATTTTTGGCGTTGAAAAAGACCCGGTTTTTTGGGGGCAGCACACCAGCAAAACAAAACCCTTTAAATTTAAACCCCCGGGTGTAAAATTTCGCAATAGAATTGACAGGGGCCCAAAAAAGAAGTGGTTTTTTGTATTGTAAAAAAAAGTGTTTTTTTAAATGAAAAAACAAAAAGGGAAATGGGCTTAGGGTCCACTTGATATTTAATGGGAAAATTTCAGCTGCAGTGGAGCGCACACGGATTTTTAATCCAATACCCCCCCAAAAAAATTTGAAATAAACATTTAAAAGAACAGTCTCTGAGACAAGCTTTAGACACCCCCCCAAAAACGCATATAAAAATCAATTCTTCCCGTAAGAGCAAACAGCCGGGGGCAGCACCTTTCCCCCATGTGCAAATGAGAGGAGTGTGAGCCCCCGGCATCGGCCCGGACTTATATAGTGCGGGACTTAAACGAATCCCCCCGGGTCTCAAATTGGGCTTCATCTCTGACAGCCCATGCAGGCTTTTGCCCTTTTTTCCCCCCCGAGTCCCTTTGGGGCCCCATGTACGCCATGTGCCCCCCGCAGCCATTTTATCAATAAAAAAAGCACACCTTCTTTCACCCGAATTTACCCCAAATTTTCCCCTTCTTTCCCCGAAAAAAATTTTTTCCCCTAAAAATTCAAAAACGAATTCCACTTCTTTCGAATTTCAATTCGCCCCATCTCTACCCCTCTACAAACTTTTGGGAGGTATATGTCCAAAAACAGAATTTACTTATTATTCCAATCCCAAAAGAAAAAGCGAAAATTTAAATAATTTTTTAATGTCCCTGCTAAAGGGTTTGTTTTGGGCATTACACGGCCCCCCAAACCAACAAAAAGGAAAACGTTTAAAATTTCCCCCCTACCGCTTGATACCCCCGGAGAAAAAAAAGGGTTAGCTTCACTGAAGATGGCGTGGTGCTCCCACCACCCCATAAACAGGTTTGCTACCGTTGGCGATACAGTGGCTCCCATAGAGGCTCCAAACAACTGCAAAAAATAAATGTCATCAAATTTTAAAGTAATTGTGCTTGAGCAAAAACTCTATACTGGGTATAATAAACATTTGAAGTCTATCACTTTAATTATTCGTCTTTTGCAAATGGGAGGCAATAAGTTTTTTTTTAGAAGAAAGAACCCGAAAAATAAACAGTCAAAAAAAAAGTTTGAACTAGATAGTGGAAGCAGTGGATCTATTGAAAATGAATATGTAGGGCTTTTGTTTTTAGGAACGGTTTACAAAAATTTTTGAAGAGTTTTAAAAGAGGAAAAATGTTTTCTCAAGTTTTGGTAGAGGAAAACCCGCATCCGACACGATACAGGCAACCCGAATAACAAAAAAAACAACATCTAGCATTAAGGGAATTAAAACATAATAAAAATTTGGTAATTAAAAAAGCTAAAAAATAAGGGGGGGCTGGTCTTTCTTAGGTACGGGTTTTATACTTAAAACCCCAACCCAGACTAATTAATGATTCTACAACGTATCGAAAGCTTCAGGGAGACCCTACCAATTAAATTAAATTAAATTAGGTTAGATTAGATAGACATTTTGAACAAGATATAACTCTGGGGACCTCAAAAACAAAAAAATACCTGTTAGGAGGAGAACCTACTATATCCATATTTTATGGTGTGCCGAAGGAACATAAAAATGAGTTCCCACCCAATCTGAGACCAAATATATCAGGAAATAATTCCTTGGGGGAACAGCTCAGTACCTGGGTTGATAAATATCTACAGCCCCTAGTGCAGAAAATGCCAGAAAAATTTAAAAAAACAAAACGTTTTAAAAACATTCTCTAATTTTTCATGGCAAAAAGATTATCACTGGGTCTGTTGTGACATAGTGAGTTTATACTCACTATCGCATGATATGGCCCTATTGCTTTCCATTTGCAAAAGATAAGTAATTATAGTGAGGAACTCTAAGGGTGATATGTATGAAATTTGGCATTTAAACAGCAAATTTCAAGCGCCTAATATTAGTATATAATGTGCCTGATTTATGAACCTGCTCTACAGCAGGTCAAAATCGGGAAATTTCCAGTCTTGTACGACATTTTCTGGCTAGGTATACCACTTTGAAAGTGGGAACTGTACCCGTTTTAGCAGTAATGCGCCTAGAAATCTTGTAGTGAAAACTATAAAAAAAATAGCTTCGTCATTTTGTGCACCTGCCCCCGCACCCCCCCCCTAAATCGGCGCATTACAAAGCGTTTTCCCTTTCGCTTTGTAAAAGCGCCTCATAGGGGTACGGCCATTTAAAAATGTATGAACGAGGCCCGGAATAAAGGCTCAGGGCCCCAGGTTAAAAGTCAGCTTGGGCCCCCTCCCCCAAGTATTTGAATTGGGGGACACATTTAAAAATCATCAATTCCTTCGCAATCATAGTGCGAACTCTAAAAATTTAAAAAAGAAATGTAGCTTTGTTTTATTTATTGGGCTTTTCCCTTTCCCCCCTTATTTGAAGCATCGGGAAAACAGTGTAGCCATTCTTTACTAGTTTTGGGGTTTAAAGGGGTTGCTCAATTTATACAAGATGGGGTATTTGGGATTTTCCATCATGACTGATGTCCCATCTTGGGCCTGCACCTATTTCCCAAACTCCCCCAAAAACCCTCTGTTCTAATGGGAAAAGGGGGCAGGGCTCTTCACTAGACATAACAGGAGTTTTAGGTTTAACCAAATGGTGAGCTCTACGTAATCAAACTTCCGGCAGCTTAGGTTTCAAGTCCCCAAATGGGACCCCCCGGACCTATCAACCTTGATGACCGATCCACAATATTCCATCATGTAAAAAGTGAGAATACCCCCCTTTTTTTTTTTAAAGCAGAAGTGGCGCTAAAAAAATTGTGTGATTGTGTCACTTTTCCCATCATACACAATTA
>JAODAL010084302.1:0-10967 GCA_025379985.1 Phyllomedusa bahiana
GGAAAAGGGAAAAGGTTTTTAAAAAGGGGCAAACCCGCCACCTTAAACCCAAAAAATGGGAAAATGGGCCCCTTTTAAAACCCCGAGAGCCGGCGCCCCCGCCCAAAGGGGCGGGCATGCGCACCCCCGGCCGGCCCAGGAGGGCGGGGGGGACGGGGGGGAGCGCGGGGAGGTAAGGGGGGAAACCGGGACCCCCCCCCGGGACCCAGGGGGACCCCCGGGGCCCGCCGGGTTTTTTTGGGGGACACGAGGGGCGCCCGCAAACCCGGGGGGGGGGGCTGCAGGGCCACTTTGAGACACACAGAGACCAATAGAAACTTTCAAAAAAACAACAAAAGGGACCAAATTTTTTCCCCTTTTTGGGGTTTTTGCTGACCAAAAAATAAATTAAAAAAAATTGCAAATTTGACTTGAAATTCACAAAAAAAACAGGCTTTTAGCTGCACAAACCCCCCCCCAAAATCCCCCCCCCCCCCCTTGCCTTTTTACCCCGCAGCTGCCGACAGCACCGGGCTCTTTTCAAAATCCGTAACAAACCCATTAACTAAAAATTTTCTAATCTTCTATTAAACCAAAACTTGACACCCACTCAAACAAGGGTGGTTTTTTTATATAAAAAAGAAGTTTAAAAAAAGTATCTAGCTTTGAAAAAAAAAAACTATTTGGGGAAAACCCAGCAAAGGGGTTGCTCTAAGTCCCTTTTATGAACAAATGCCCCGCAAAATTTGGAAAAGGATTTACATACATAAAAAGAGGCCATGTGATTTTTGCAGGCTTAAATTTTAATCCAAACAAGCCCAGTTGGCCGAAAAAAAGTCTACCAAATTTACCTCCCCCCCCTCTTAAAACTCTGGCGAATTTACTGGGCCCCAAAATTACAGGAAACGGGGAAAAAGGCGCGATAGAAACCTATAATATTTTTCCTTTTAAAATATTACAAAAAAAATCACATAATCGCAAAAAAAACCGAAACGAAAAAAACCCGGGCCCATTTTAAAATTTTGGGTTTATAGTAACGCCTCCCCCCCAATGCTGATAAATTTTGTGTTTACCCCCATGAGCACATATCGCCACCAAAATTTGTGACTTTAATAACCAAATCCCACACCAGGGCAAAATTTCCCCACCCCCATAGGACGAAAATATTTCCATATAGTTACAAAAAAATAACCCCCACACCAAAGGGCCCTCAAAAAATCAGCACCATATATTTACTTTAATAAAACGGGCACAACCCCGGACCAAAATACCCAAACCCCAGAGACTTTTTAATTCCATTATACTATTTTCTTATTAAGGATCAGTATGCAAGGACCAAATTCCCCAAAATTACGCCCTAACATTGGCAGTTTTAGGTAAAAGTTTCCCCCCATACAGTTGCCAATTGCAGGGACAGTAAGAACTGGTTACACAGTTTGAGCACTAAGTGATTAAATAGTTAGAGTTAGTGACTCCAGGTGATGGTTACGACGAGTTGTTCCTTTCCCTATCATCTCTATCCAGTTCAGACCGCCATGATGATTTTTCCTGGCTACAGAATTTACATGGAAATATCTTAGAATCCTCACTTTTCCAGCACTCCTCTTCTACCTGTTCCCCACCTCTGTACAAAGTCCCCATGGAGTGATAGGCAATGGTTGGGGGATGGAGGGAACAGGGGACTAACCTCTTGGAGATTGTACTATTGCCATGGCCTGTACCCTCCATAATCATATTGTGCAGCCTGAACTCTGTCCCCTCTAGCCCTAGAAGATCAGCCGCAGTCATGACCTTTAGGGGATGCAGGGGAAGGAGTTATGTACTGTAATGCTGTCACGGCTCATGTCGCAGCAGTTTTTTTTTACAAAAGCATTTCTATTGTGTAAAAGCAGTAAAACAGTAAAAAAATTTAATAAAATGTATATCATTGTAATTGTACCAACCCGCATAGCAATGTTATCCTGTCGATTATACTGCACCCTGAACGCTTTAAAAGTGAAACTCAAAAAACAATGGCAGAAAATACCCATTTTCATGGCCCAAGGCTAAAAATACTGTGTAACACCTGTGGGCCCGAAACAATACACCTATAAATGAATTCCCTGAGAGATGTTGAATTTATGATGTGGTGGTTTCTATAAGGTTTCACCTGTTCTGGTAGTTTCGTGGTTTAGCAATGCTACGATTAAGGATTTCTTTCCGTAACATGTCAGCAACGGACATTCATACTGTGTTTTTGAGATCTTGCTCCTCCATGTATGGGTGTAGGTGCTATTTAGCATGAATTTGTAAAAAATTTTTCCAAAATTAAATTGAGGCTTTTAATGCATTTCATCAGTGAATATGTAGCGGGTTAATTATTGTTTCCTGCATTCAAGCTACTGGGCGCTAGCTGTACCTCGCTCTATCTTATCTACTTATTGGCAATAAGGTGAACGGACTTCATTGTTTGTTGTTTTCATTAGAGGAGAATATAGGTAGGTAGGTAGGGCGTCAAGTTGGAGCCGCTCTGAGCTACACTGCTGGGAGCAAGGCGAAGACCACAGTGGAGTGAGTTTGGAGGAGCCGATTTCCTTCTATCCTCTCTCCCCTTCCCCATTTGTTACCCCCCACATAAAACTGTGCATTCCTGTTCAGCACTTGGGGGCACAACGTGGGCGGTGACTCATTGTGTATTTATTGTAAGCTTTCTGATGCCATTTTGGACAGACCTGGGGGTCACTCTTAACTTGGGAATCGCACACACGGTTGTGTTTTAACTAGCCTCCACCAGTTTTATTCCTCAGCACTGGTGTACAGTACAGCGTACAAAAAAAAAGAATAAACAAAATCCTCAGCTGTCTGGCCACTAACTAGAACTTTAGAGAGACCCTGTTTAACGTGGTCTGGATCTAACATCCAGCACAACCAGAACACATACTCTTAATGTACGCCACAGTACTCGATGTTGGCTCTCTTAAGCCTGGGGATAAGAGCCTCCTTTCTCCAGCTTCACTGTCACTCCCAATTCCAGGTAGTTGGCCACACCCTATGATCACCTGGAGTAGCAGGTCTTTAGTAGGTCTTCAGAGACCTACCAAAACCCTGGATTGCGGGAACTGTTCTAAAATAGTTACCTGATACATAACTGCTTAGCAGCTTTTCTAGCTGCTACTGCAAGTGCCAGTAACATAGCATCACTGACCCAATATAGGTGGCTTTTCCTCACCAAGACCAAGTCCTCGGTGGCGCATCTGCAGCAGGTCTCCAGTGCTGCACACCGTCTATTAGCAGAAAAATGCGACTGCCAGAGGTTGTTCTGCTACTATATATATCCTGCATATATATACATGCAGTATATCACAAAAGCAAGTATACCCTCGCATTTTTGAAAATGTTGCATTATACATTTAAATGGGAAAAAACTCAAGAGATTAGACGTTGTATAATAGTGTCAATGAGATGTGGGCTCAAAATAACTCAACACACAGCCATGAATGTCTAAACCGATGGCAACAAAAATGAGTACACCCCTAAGTGAAAATGGATAAATTGTGCCCAATTTGCCATTTTCCCTCCAAATTTTCATGTGACTTATTTGTTTTGCAGGGTCTCAGGTGTGAATGGGGAGCAGGTGTTTTAATTTTGGTGCTATCGCTCTCACATCGGATCGATTGTCGATATCGTCAATTATCATAACGCTATCCGATAGTCGATAATAGATTATCGCCGATGACCATTAAAGTCTATGGGAGAGCAACAACACCTTCATTCTTACACCCAAACAGGGCTGGAGAAGCTGGAATTAACATCCACAACAGGAAAATGGATATGTGCTACATCTTAGGCAACACAATTAGGTTATAAAAGTCACAGAAAAAAAGTCACAGACCATTCACTATCCCTGTCTTGCACCACAGCATGACCCTTAGGCCCCGTTCACACGACGGATTTGGCCACGGGTTTCGCCGCGGCTCTTCGCTGCGGTTCCCGCGGCCATATCCTCGTCGGGCCGCGCCGCAAACTCGCGTCTCCCGACGCGGGTTGGCGGCGGGGGCGGTGGGCGTGATCTCGGTGCAGGAGGGGCGTGGTTTGGGGCGTGGCTTGCGCCCAGGACTTGCCCACATGCAAATTAAGAGCAGGGGGCAAGCCGCGGAGCTAGCCGCATCCCAGCCGCGCACCACCCGCGGCGACACCCGCGGCGCTGCCCGCGGCAGCACCGCGCGGCCGTCGCGCTGAGCACTCCTGTAAAGAAATGACAGGAGAGTTCTTCACACGCGCGGGTCTGGCCGCGGCCCCGGAGCCGCGGCCAAACCCGCGCAGTGTGAATATTAACGCGGTTTTCCATAGGAAACCATGTTAATAATCTAGGCGCGATTTGGCCGCGGTTATGGCCGCGGAAACCGCGTCGGAACCCGCGGCCATACCCGCGGCCAAATCCGTCGTGTGAACAGGGCCTTAAACCTGCATGACCCACAAATTAAAAAATGCCAGAAGGCAGTATTATTTGAACCATCATTTTACTTGAACTGGACATTGATTATCCATGTCCTGGGCCACAGCATGAGCCCCATACTTGCATGACCCCCAGATTAAAAAAGTGCCAGAAAGACTTTTAACCACCATTTTAGTTGAACTGGACATCGACTATATTTGTCCTGTACCGCAGTATGACCAGTAAACTTGTCTGACCCACAGATTAAAAAGTGCCGGGAAAAGGAGTCTTTGAACCACCATTTTAGTTGAACTGGACATTGACTATACCTGTCCTGGGCCACAGCATGAGCCCCAAACCTGCATGACCCTCAGATTAAAAAAGTGATGGAAAAAGCAGTCGTTTAACCACCATTTCAGTTGAAATGGACATTAACTATATCTGTCCTGTACCGCAATATAACCATTAAACCTGTCTGAACCACAGATTAAAAAGTGCCGGGAAAATGAGTCTTTGAACCACCTTTTTAGTTGAACTGGACATTGACTATACCTGTCCTGGACCGCAGTATGACCATTTAACCTGTCTGACTCACAGATTAAAAAGTGCAGGAAAAAGGGGTCTTTCAATCACCATTTTAGTTTCACTGGACATAGTCTATCCCTGTCCTGAGCCACAGCATGAGCCCCAAACCTGCATGACCCCCAGATTTAAAAAGTGCCAGAAAAAGGAGTATTTCAACCACCATTTCATTTAAACTGGACATTGACTGTCCATGTCCTGGACTGCAGCATGACCCAAAAACCCGCACAGGTACCCTTATGGACAATCAGCAGAAAATTTCTCAATAAGAAATAAACTATATTAAAAACAACTATTTTTCCATTACTGCTGCTGATAGAGCTACTTGCCATTCTACTGGTGACATTGTTCCACCGTGACATTAGAATGTGTAATGCAAATGAAACAGATGTCCCCAGTAGGTCAACCCGAGCCTGTCTGAAAATCCTGAATTCGGGAAAAATTACTGAGGGAAGGCAGGTGAGGCTGAAAAGGGACACGCAGGTTTAGCTGGCGGGGGCCACCCTTTAACAGTGGGTGTGGTAAAGAGAAAGGGGCGGGTCGCCCCTCATCTTTTTAAAACACGCGGGTTCAGCAACCCATCCCGGGAGTTACAGGGGGTTTCGGGGGAACCCACGGCTGGGGGTTCTTCATCAATACCACCGGGGACAGCTAGCAGTGCCCGAGTTACAATGGGATTGGGTGAGACCCCAGGCAGGCGTCTGTCACCCATTAACAGGGCCCAAAAAATCCCTTATGTTTCCAGCACGAAAAAAGTCGTTTTGAAACAGGTGGGGAAAGCGTGAGCTCAACCCCCGCCTTCCCATAAAAACCAGTCAAGATCGGTAGCGCTAGAAAAAATTTTTCTGCCTCTACGAGAGCGTTGCCCCTGCGTATGATTTGCGGCCCCAATTGAGCTTCCCTTGGAAATGCTTGTGGTTGACGCTCTTGTTTCCACCAGGTCCCCTTTTATCTTGGCTTTCTTTTTCTCTTTTTACTAAAAACGGGTTGGGGGGAAATTTGCTTCTGTTCTTTTACAATTTAAGGAAATTTTTTTGTATAAGCTATCTTGTACATGAAATTTTTTTTAGTATTTTAAATTTTCAAGAAAAAACTTTTTTTAAAATAGGATGGAACCCACCAATTCTTTTTTCTTTTTTTTTGAATTGTTTTAAAAAGGGGGTTGTGTCACTCCCGGGTTTGCTAGCTATTTTAAAGATCTTGCAAAAAAAAAATAAATTTTTTCTTTTGTGGGCCATTAAAAGTGTCCTACCTATTACTGTTTTTGACACACCATCACCCTTGGACAAATCACAATTGTGAAAAAAACAAATGTCTTTTTTGAAACCCCCCCAAAAAAACCAAATTTTTTCAATAGGACAGTATTTAGCTGCATTTCACAGAAAAATGGGCCCCCAAAAATTCCCAAAAATTACCCCTTTAGCCCCTATTTATAATTGTGAAGAACAAATGTCTGGTTTGGGAAACCCCCATTTTTTATAAACGGAACCCATAGTATTTCTGCATTTTTAAAACAGCATGACCCCAAAAAAAATTTTAAAAAAGACTTCTCAGGGCCCCTGTTAAAAAATTTTGGAAGGGGGAAATGCCATTAGAAGCCAGATTTCTGTTCCAAAAGGCCTTTACTATAGTGTTCTCACAGCACCATGACCCCAAAAAATTAAAAAAATGAATTCTTTACCACTAAAAAAAAAAATGTGAGGGAGAAATGGCCCCTTTTGAAGCTACATTTTTGTTCCAAAGGACCAAAGATTATAGCGGTTTTTCTCCAGGCCCAAAAAATGGGCCCCCAAAAAAAAATTTAAAAATGGAAATTCTCAGCCCTATTAAAAACAAATGAGGGGGAAATTCCATTAGAAAACCACTTTTGTTCCCAAAGGGGCCATGTTTTTTTGCTGTTTTCTCACGCAAATCTCCAAAAAAATTTTCAATGTGAAAAATTCCCAAAGATTTAAAATGAGTAAATGGAAAAAACGGTTTTTGTCATGAAAAACCCTTTGGGGTCTTTTTTCCGTCTTCCCACCAAACCCCAAAAACCCGCAAAAAGACCTTTTTTGGGACCCCAGGGAAAAAATTGCAAATAAAGGAAAAGATTTATTTTAAAAAAAAAAATTTTCAAGAGAACCCATTTTTTTTGGAAAGGAAGGGGATTAGCCGGGCAATAATCGGGGCCTCGGAATTGGGGCACAAATCATCAGAATCCATGCCGATTCATTTTGAAAGTCAAAAGATCCACATTATCGGGGAAACCCAAAAAAAGGTTTGTCTGTAATGACTCCCCCAGCTGTGCTAAAGGGCCCCTCGATATGACGCTGGTGGGGGCAGGACAACACCCTTGGGGGCCCAGCGACCCGGGGCCTTTCATTTTTTTTTGGATACCAAAGCGAGGGGGTCCGGGAAACACATCCAAAAACATGGGTTGAGAGCAGATATCGTGCCCATGATTTTAAGCGGTTCTGTGTTTTGTATGTGTGCCTGCATTACAGCGTTGGTGAGGTGGTAAATAAAGTTTGCCAAGGCCCCCATTAGGTTTGCCCCCTTGCTGCGCTGCCGCACGCTACTTGGCACTCTACTGCTATCCCGGGGGACGTTGTTCCACCGTGACATTTGAAGGGGGTGAAGCAGACAAAAAGAAAGTCTAGTTTAACAAACGCGGTATCCCTTTTCCCGATTTTTTCTCTCTATTTGGGTGGTGGAAAGGGAAAATGCGAGTTTTGTTTTTTTACCGGGATCGAGGGGTGGCCACCCAGTAACTTTGTTTTATTTTTTATGGCCTTTTTCGAGGGTCATGTTGGAGGAAAGGGGCATCCAACATCATGTGAGAGATGGAGCCTTTATTTCCCAAGCCTTTGGGTCGAGGGGCACTAGCAACTGATCTTCCTCACCCTCCTCCTCCACCTCAAATTCGCACCAACCTCTTTTCAAGGCAGGGGCGTCGGTAACGTCGGTGTCCAGGAATACCTCCTCCTCCTCCGCTTCCTCCGGCACAGCTTCAACACAGCCCTGACTTGCCTGAGATAAAGCACCCTGAGAGCTGCGGCGCCGCCATGCACTAGCCCTGGACCCTGAACCCCTGCCTAATGAAGACCGATAAAATTGTGAAACTGTCGGGCCTTGTGGATTTGACAGAGAGAAAGACTCCGTGTCCGCATATCTGTCCGTCTCCTCCTCCATTGTTGGTGGGACCTGATGTTTCAGAGTGTCCAACGATCATTCCAGAACTAAGATCACCACAATGGTCATGCTGAAAAAGGGCATTGTCCGCTTGACCATTTTGGTGGCTTCTTCAAAACGGCAAGGATGGTGCAGAGCTCTTTCACCTGCCTCCCCTCTCGGGGGCTCAACACCCCAAGGTCCCGGGCCCCTTCTTTTCAGGCTATGTGTCACTTCGTACTGCGTAATGGCATTGCCGCTGCGCCACAAACGCTGGGAACATGTGGAGGGTGAATTCCAGCGTGTTGCCACATCAACAATGAGAGGTTGACGGGGAGGCCGAGCTGACGCTGCAACGCCAGCCAGGCGGGATGAAGCAGGTGCGAAAGCCGGAAGTGCAAACTCAGGGCCTCGAGTTTTTCCTCGCAGGCAGTCCAGACCCGGGTAGCGCTTTAGAAATTTCTGGACGACAAGGTTCATGACATGTGCCAGGCAAGGGATGTGCTTCAGCCTACCGATCTTAAAGGGGTTATCTCACTACAAGGATTGCTTTTTATGTTAAAGATCTTGCAAAAACAAGTCACTTTGCGATATATTTCCAATTAGGCAGTATCCTAACCTATTCTGAATATCCCCTCTTGTATGGCTGCATCAGCTTCTCAGGTCGTTATAGCTACAGACCTGTTCGATCTCTCCTGATAGGCTGCCAGCACTGGTTGCTATAGCTATAGACTTGGCTTCTACTGCAGCCTAGTAGAAGTCCCAAGAAACAAAAGTGGATGAGCACCAGCCAGATAAGCATAAAATCCAGATTTAGTGAAAGATGCAGTAAAAAAGCCACAACATGGCCACAACCAACAGCGTGTGCGGAGACAAATGATCAGAGGGGTGACCAGCTGACGCGTTTCGGGCCTACGTGGCCCTTAGTCTAAGCTGCAACCAAATGTAGCTGCTGCCCTCTTATAGTATCCACTAAAAACCTAATACACAAAAATAATTTACAAAACAATTTACACCTGGTAAAACTTACCCCAAAGGCGCACGCTTCTCCGTGTAACGCCGCTAATCACTGCCGGAAACCGGAAACGCAAGTAAGTGAACCTGCGTTCCAAATCCCGGAAGTGATGCGATGGCCAAAATAAATAAAAAAGCTAGTAGAAGCCAGTAAACACACCCCTGAATTCAAAATGAAACACTTTACAAATTCAAGGGTAAACATACAGTCATTACACATTAAAAGTACTTACAAATGAGACACAAGGTGTGAGGGCCCTGCTCGTGAGAGCTTACAATCTATTAGGGTGTATGGGTGAAACATACGGTAAGAGGTGCCAAGTTTACAATGGTCCGGCCATGTTTCATAAATAGGGGGTGGTTTACATGAAAAATGGATGAACCTGCCACCCAGACTGTACATCTATATACAGATAAGTGCCTGTGAGTGCCCAAGTGCAGGGAGTGACAGATGTGTGTGATAGCAGTTAGGATCTTGGTGGGCCAGACCGAGAAGATATTTTCAGGCCCTCTTTAAAACTGTGAGGGTTGTGAATGTGCTGATCGCCCGCGGTAGCATATTCCAGAGAATGGTGCCGCCTGTGTGAAATCTTGTAAGCGGGCATGGAGGTTCGGATGATTGAGGAATGTAAGTCTGATATCATCAGCAGAGCGGAGAGCACGGTAGGGCGGTAGACAGAGACTAGGGAGGAGATGTAGTGAGGACCATCGCTTTGGAGAGATTTATGGGTGAGAGTTCTGAGTTTCTACTGTATCCTGTACTGGATGGTCAACCAGTGCAGTGACTGACACAGGGTAGAGGCATCAGGATAGCGGCTGGAGAGAAAGACAAGCCATGGCTGCTGCATCTGGACAGATTGGAGAGGGAGAGTTTGCAGAGAGGGAGACCGATAAGCAAGGAGTTGCAGTAGTCAAGACGAGAAAGAAAAAAGCGTAAAGAGAGTTTGAGTGTTCCACAGTGAGAATGGGGGGATTTTGGAGATTTCTTGAGGGGCAGGTGACGGAGGGGGAAAGGGATTGGGTTAGGGGGAAGGCGGATCAGAATCCCTAAAACCCCCAAAACCGGGCCCGCTGTTTGGGGGAAAATGGGGGTACCAATACAGAAAAGAAATAGCAGGGGGGGGGGGTTTAGATGGCGGAAAACAAGAATTCGTCTTGTGGGTTTGTTTTAAAAGGGAGAGGAATATGTCAGGAAAGCGGAAGCAGTCCCTGGGGTTTTTTAGCGGCTGGGGGTGAAGTCACGGGAGGGGGGTGATAATTTGGGGGTATCCCCCATAGAGATGGGACTGGAAGCCAAAAATTTTGATGGTTTGTCCAATGGGGGCGTGTACAATGAAAAAAGGAGAGGACCTAGAAGATCCTGAGGAACCCCCCAAAACCCAAAAGGGAAAAAGGGGAGGATCGAAAGAAAACGAGAATGAAAAGGGGCGGTCAAGGGGGTGGGGGGAAAAAAACCCAAAGGGAAAGGGGGTGTCCGGAGGCCAAAGGTGCTGAGATGCTGAGGGGAAGTTTGGGGATCCCCCAGGTCAAAAAGCCAAGAGATCCAAGAGAAGAAGATTTAATTTTTACCCCGGTGGTTTTCTGGGCAGTGTGCCACGAGGGCCCCTTTGGGGAAAGAACCCGCACCCCCTGTGTTTTGAAGAGGTGCCCGATGAGAGCCACGTATACCAGAGAATCCCCCCCATACAGTGACGTCACAGAGATATGCGGCCCTTGGGGTGTTAAGTCCATGTGTTGGGGTAAATGGCTTTTTGGACACAGTGCAGAAACGCCTTGACATTTTAGATGACCTGGCGGCCATGGGAGGGGGCTTTTCTGGCAAAGA
>JAODAL010084303.1:0-10966 GCA_025379985.1 Phyllomedusa bahiana
GCGATCGCCTACCTCTGCCTACCCGTTGTCCCAGCCCTGCCCCACAGCACGGATTTGCAGCCGGTTTTTCAGACGGTTTTCGGTTTTGACAAACTTTTACATGGACCTCTACGGAAAACCCACGCAGCGGTCCCCACTGCACGAGTTTTCTGCCTGGCAGTCCGAAAAACATTGATCATGTTCATTCTTCCGACCGGTTTTTGGACCGAATATTAACATGTAAATGGGAGGGCTTTTCTCCGCTAATCGCAGAGAAAAGCCGCCCCCCCCTGCGTGCATGGCCCGAAAACAGTACAAATACGGGTTGGATAAACCAACCGGTATTTGTCCTGTGCTGTGGGTGCGCGGCCTAATAGTTTTGTGGGAGAATTGATTCAGTATAATTTGTAACCTATTAATTTAAATATCTGCTCATTCTGTCTAGTGGGAAGTGTCAATAACTGATAAGACAGACTTTGGACTCCTAACTAGTGATGAGCGATTACATCATCAATTATCAAGACGATTTCCGATAGTCGATAATAGATTATCGCCGATTACCATTAAAGTCTATGGAAGAGGAACAACACCTTCATTCTTACTCCCAAACAGGGCTGGAGAAGCTGGAATTAACATCCACAACAGTAAACTGGATACGTGCTACATCTTAGGCAACACACTTAGGTTATAAAAGCCACAGAAAAAAAGTCACAGACCATTCACTATCCCTGTCTTGTACCACAGCATGACCCTTAAACCTGCATGACCCACAGATTAAAAAGTGCCGGAAAAAGGAGTCTTTCAACCACCATTTTAGTTTCACTGGACATTGACTATATCTGTCCTGTACCACAGTATGACCATTAAACCTGTCTGACCCACAGATTAAAAAGTGCCGGAAAAAGGAGTCTTTGAACCACCATTTTAGTTGAACTGGACATTGACTATACATGTCCAGTCCACAGCAGCATGACCCCAAACCTGCATGACCCCAGATTAAAAAGTGCCGGAAAAAGGAGTCTTTTAAACCACCATTTTAGTTTCAACTGGACATAGACTATACCTGTCCTGGGCCACAGCATGAGCCCCAAACCTGCATGACCCCCAAAATTTAAAAAGTCCCGGGAAAAAAAGTTTTTTAAACCCACCTTTTTTGTTAAAACTGGCCCATTGAAATACCTTTCCTGGGCCACAGAAATGAGCCCCAAACCTGCATGACCCCATTTTTAAAAAGGGGCCGGGAAAAAAGGAGTTTTTTAACCACCATTTTAGTTGAAGGGACTTTACCTAAAACCTGCCCCCTTGGGCCACAGCATGACCCTTAAAACCTATCTAAACCCCCCAAATTTAAAAAAGTCCCCAAAAAAAGGAGTTTTTAAAACAAACCATTTTGGGTTGAACGGGAAAATTGACTAAACCTGTCCGGGGGCCACAGCAGAGCCCCAAACCTTTTATACCCCCAGTTTTAAAAAAAGTGCCGGAAAAAAAGAAGTCTTTTATCCACCTTTTTTTGGGTTGAAGGGGGGACATTGACTATACCTGTCCGGGCCACAGCTTGAGCCCCAAACCGCATAAACCAAATTTTTTAAAAAAGTCCCAAAAAAGGGCTTTTTAAACCCATTTTAGTTGAACGGGCCCTTTTACCTATCCCTGCCCGGGGCCCAGCATAAACCCTTAAACCTATTAAACCCCCAAGTTTAAAAAAGTCCCAGAAAAGGAGTCTTTCAAAAACCATTTTAGTTGAACGGACATTGCTTTACCTGTCCTGGGCCACTCTTTCCCCCCCAAACCTGTATGACCCCCAGATTTAAAAAGTCCCGGGAAAAAAGGGAGTCTTTAAACCAACCATTTTTTATTTTGAATGGAAAATTGACAATCCATATCCTGTACCACAGCTTGCCCTCAAACCTCATACCCAAAAATTTAAAAAAAATGAAAGAAAAAAGGATTTCGTTCAACCCCCTTTTTTTCGTTGAACGGGAACATTGACTATATCTGTCCGGGTAACCTCCCATCTGTTTCAAGTTTTCCTGTCCCTCCCTTGTCCCTTTTCAGGGGAATTTTTTGTATCGCTTTTTTTTAAACGGGCCTTTTTTTAAAGTATTTTAAATTTTCTAGAAAACACTTTTTTAAAAATAGGTTGGAATCCCACACTTTCTTTTTTTTCCTTTTTTTTTTTTAGATTGTTTTTAAAATGGGTTTTCTAACTAAAAAAGGTTTGCAAAGTTTATTTTAAAAGATCAAAGCAAAAACATGTTTTTTTGTAATGGGGGTTCCAAAAAATTAAACAGTGTCCAACCTATTCTTTTTTTAAAACAGCAAAATCACCTTGACCCAAATTCTTGCAATTGGAAGAACAAATGTCTGTTAGAAACAAAAATTTTATTACAATGGGCCCCTTTTGTTAGCTGCATTTTCAAAACAAAAAGGGCGCCCAAAAATTTCCCAAAACTTTGACCCGGGAGCCACTTTTGACAATTATGAAGAACAAATGTCTTTTTGAAAAAAAACATTTTTTTTTATAATAGGCCCTTTTGTATTGCTGCATTTCAAAGCCCCAAAAATTTTTTAAAAAAAGACTTCTCACCACTTTTAAAAAATTTTGTGAGGGGGAAAATCCACTTAGAAGCCACATTTCTGTTCCAAAGGACCATGTTTTATAGCTGAAACCCTCACAGAACTTGCCCCCAAAAAAATTTAAATATGAATTCTCACCCAATAAAAAAAATTATGAGGGAGAAATGCCACTTAGGGCCTTTTTTTCTGTTAAAAGGGGAACCAAAATTATAGCTGTATCTCACAGAAACATCCCCCAAAACCATTGACAATGAAAAAAAAATTCTAAAAAAAAAGGGAATTAAATGGAATACGGTTTTGTCATAAAACCCTTGGTGCTTTTATCAGCAAAATGAACTTTTGGGGAAAAAAGAGAAAAAAAAAATTTGAAAGTAAGAAATGATCTTTTTTTAAAAAAGTTTTCAACGGGACCTTTTTCTTTTGAAGAGGAATGTAAAAGAAGCCCGGGCCCAACTAATCGGGGCCCCTGGCAATTGGGGCCCAAAAATTTCATAAGGGGAATCCTTGCCTAAATTCATTTTGATAAAAATTGATAAAGCCAAACTATTCACATTATCTGTGGAACCCGATGCTTTTGTCTGTAATGACCCCCTCAGCGTGCTGAAGGCCCCTCAGAATGTTGCGGGTTGAGGGCGGGACTACCCCTCTAGGGCGTGGCTAGCAGCCCCGGGCCCAAATTTATCCTTTTTGGATACCCAGAAGTAAATTTGGGTTTGGAACCCCATCAAAAAAAACATGGGTTGTTGAGACGCAGAAAATTCGGCACCATGATCTTAAGCTGGTCCTTGTTTTGTATGTGGGGCCCCTCCCTTTACATGCGTTGGTGGGGTTTGGTAAAAAAAAAATCCCAAAAAGGTCACCCCATTGGGCTTTGCCCATTGCCTGCGCTGCCGCACAGCTATTTGGGCCCAATTTCAAACTTGCTGTCACGTCGCGGACGTTGTTTCCAAACCGGGACTTTAAAAAAACGTGAAGCAGACGAAACGGGATGTCTCCATTTTGATAAATCGGCAAGGTCCCCTTTTCCTTTGCTTTTTACTCCCCTTTTTGGATGGGTAAAGGAAATTTGTGAGTTTGGTTTGAGGGGGGAAACGGGGAGGGTGGCCACCCAGTAACTGTTGTTCATTTTGAGGGCCCCTTAAAGCGAGGTTCAGGGGGGGAAAAAAATTTGGAGCACCCAAAGAAATCTTGTGAGAGTTTGGAGCCTTGATTTCCCAAGCCTCTGGGTCAGGGGGCACTAGAAAACTGATTTTTTCCCATCTTCCTCCCCCGCCTAAAATTTTGGGGCCAACCTCTTTCCAAGGCGGGGGACTGGGAAAAAGTTGTGTCTGGGGAATACCTCCTCCTCCATTTTTTTCCCCCCGGCACAGTTTTAAAAAACAGCCCTGCTTGCCTAAAATGACCCACCCTGAGAGGCCCCGGCCCGCCTTGCACAAAGCCCGGGCCCCCCGAACCATTTGCCTAATAAAGGGACCGAAAAAAATTGTGAAACGGGTTCGGGCCTTGGGAAATTCAAACGGAAAGAAAGGCCCGTGTCCGCATCTGTTTCCGTCCCCCTCCCCCGGGTCGCTGGTGGGACCTTTTTTCCGAGTGTCCAACGATCGTTCCAAACTAAGATATCAAAATTGGCATGCTGACAAGGGCTTTGTCCGCACGGGACCATTTGGTGGTTTCTTAAAAACTGGAAAGGGAAAGGGTGCAGAGCTCTTTCACTTCCCTTTCCACTCTGGGTTTGGCTCAACACCCCAAAGGTCCGCACCGTTGCTTGTTAGGCCAGGGCGACATTTCGTAACCTCGAGCCTTCCTCAGAAGGCCCCCCCCCTGGACCCGGGTAGCGAATTAAAAAATTTCTGGACGCCCAAGGTTCAGGGACATGGGGCCAGGAAAGGGAAATGTCCCTCCGCCTACCGATTTTAAAGGGCGGCCGCAGTTTTCCCAAACCGTTAACCGCACACCCCCCTTTTCCCCGGGCCAAAAGGGTTCTTGTCACCCACCCAGCGCTCGATCTCTTTTGCAAAAGGAACCCCGTCCACAGCCCCTGCCTGTGGGGTTTAACGGTCTTTCAAGACAGTTTAATTTCAAACGGCCTGGTTTCCTGGGCAGGGTGATGCCACCAGAGGACCTTGGGGGAAAAAAACCCTGCACCATCCCTGGGGTTTTGAAGAGCGTGCGCCGATCTGAGAGCCCCTTCACCCCCCGAGCCCATCTACCCACTCCCCCATTTGACCTGTCACAGAGATTTTCGGGCCGGGGCCGTGTTAAATAGTCCAGGGTGTCGGTGGTCAGTAAATTTTTTCCCAGACACAGATGAAAAACAACCGTTTAAAATTTTTTAGTGACACATGGCTGGCCAGGGGGGGCCCGGTTTTTTGGCAAAAAATTGCCTGCTCAGCATCGGGTTATTGGGGGCAGGCAAGGGCCATAACGGGGGGAAAACCCCATCTGGTCCCCCCAAGGGAAAGGAAATTTTTTAAAAACCCCCAAAAAAGCCGGGCAATGCCGACATTCAGGTTTTTTGGCTTTGGGGGGTTTTGGGTTTAAAAAGTGTTTTTTTCCCTGCCCCCCAAACCGGGAAAGGGCCCAAAGGTGGCTGCTAAAAGGGCCGCTGTACCCCGAGCGAGGGTTTTGAGGTTGAAGGGGAGGCTGATCCCTGATCATGCCCTTTTGAGAGAATGGGCGCTGGGGAAACGTTTTGGTGGTGGGGGGAGGGGGAGGAGGCGGGGACAGGGGGGTTGTGCCAGTGGTTGGAACCCCTGCTTTTCGGTGTGGCTTTTTTTTGCCCAAGTGTTCCCTCCTTTAAAAACCCCGCATTCCCCTGCATGTGATGGGAACATTTTGGGTTGGGGTTAAACCCCCTGGGGATTTTTGGGCCCTCTACTGATGTTTTTAAAGGCAAAGGCGGCATATAAACATCGCGGGGGTGAACCCAAGAGGTTTGCTCGAAAAGGCCCAGGCTTGAGGGGTTCTGGACTTTTCCCGACGGCGATAAGCAAGGAGAAAGTGTTTCCGGGATCGTGGCTGGGGGAATCTTCAGGGGAAAACTTCTGGGGCCCGGCCCTCCCCCTTTTTTTGAGGCGGGACCCGTACGGGACACTACCCCATCTTTCTTCCTCCTCGCCCAGTGTTTAAAGCCTCGCAAGAAAATTTCCCTGCTGAAAAGACCACTTTGGACCCGAAATTTGTCTTCATCATAAACAACACAGGTAAATTGGGGTCGTCCTGACTTCTGCACCCAGGAGTGCGGGCTACCCCCCCAACAGGCACTCCCAAGGGCGTTGCCGACCCCCCGGGTTTTTTGCCGATTTCCCGGATTCCTTCTCCTCCTCTGATGGCATCAGAAATTGGGCGTAGAGCAGACAAAATCACCCCTTTTTGGGCCCCCTTGATTTTTTAACATGCCTTTTTGTCCCCAACCGCATTGTGTCATCAAAGAGGCCCTTAAAAAAATGGATTATCCACTTTGGTGGGTACAGGTTGAAATTTGGGGTGGGCCCTTTGTTTCATTTGGAAAGGATGCTGACGATTGATGACGACATTTGTGGGCCCAATGGGCTGGGGGGGACGAGGAGGAAAAACTGCTGGATGCAGGGTTTCATTAACCAATTTCAGAAAAGATTTGGGAATGGGTTTTTCGTTACTGAGATTTTACAGGGGCCCCGACCCCGCGATGCAGGCCTGACGGTCCTGCAACCCCACGATACGCTGGCCCTTTCTTTGGTTTGCCAACCCTGGAAGGGGACCCTTTTTCCCTACCCCTGCTCCATGTCCCCACAACCCCCCTTTGGCCCCGCTTTACCACCCGTATTTTTGCTCCTTTTTCCCGAAAAAATTTAAAAATTTTAAAAAAGTAGGAAGGTTTTTGAAAGGCTCTTATTAAAAAAGGGCACATCACAGCTATTCTTAAAAACCCCCAATTTTTTTACAGCCAACTAGGTTTTGAAACTGAAATGTTTCTAGCGAATTTCCCGTGAAATGCAGTCTGGTGGGAAGAAACCCAAGACAAAATCAACAGGGGTTTTTCCTTCAGCCCGGTATTTACAATTTCCCAGTAGGACTAGGGAATTTTATGTTTTCAACAAACTATCAAAAAGTGCCTAAACTGCGCCAAAAATGAGATTCAAAAGAGTGCAATAAAAATATTTAAAAGCTTCACGGTTTAGAAAAAAGGGGGTTTTTTTCAGCAATGACAAACGGGGAACAGTTGCAAAAAAATTTTTTTATCAGAATTGTCGTACAACGTGGGTATTTTTAAAAAAGTTAGGGCCGCACCATGTACAATTCCCGCTATTTAAAAGTTATACAGATAAAAAAACGTAAATTTTTTGCACCAATTTAAAACACCAAAAGTAACTACAAAAAAGTCTGTTTTTCAAATTTAAGTACAAGGGGCTTTTAAGAACAAACTGGGCCCCACGAAAGTAAAAAAAAAAAAACCCATTTGAAAAGTATACCGGGTAATAAAAGGTTGTTTTTGCACCCCATGAAAAAACAAAAGCCCAATTTTAAACCAAAATTTTTGTATGGTTATTTAAGGGACAAGATGGGTCTTTCAAAAAAAAATGGGCCCCGCCCCCAAAAGTGAAAAAAAACCTTTTTTCAATTGTGACGGATAATAAAAGGGGGTTTTTTTTCACCTAAAGAAATACACCTGCGGGGACTAAAAGTTTTTTCTTTTCCCCTTGTAAGAAAAAAATTTTGGGGGCTTTGAACAAAACTGGGGTGCGCCAAAGTTTAAAAACACGTAAATTCCCAAATTTTTATTGATAAAAATTGGTTGTTTTTTTCACCTATGAAATTTCAAAAAGCAATTTCCCAGCAAAATTTTTGTATGGGAATATAAGTAAAAGATGGGTCTTCAACAAAAATGGGCCCGCGCCAAAGGGAAAAAAACCCATTTAAATTGTGTACGGAAAAAAAAAAGGGGGGTTTTTGCACCTTTGAAAACCACCTGCGGTGACTAAAAAGTTCTGTTTCCTATTTTAATACAAAATGGGTCTTTGAAAAAAACTTGGGATTGCCCAAAATGGGAAAAAAACGTAATTTTTAAAATTTTGTACTGATACTAATAGGTTTTTTTGGGACCTTGGGAAAAACAACCGGCAATTTCTAGCAAATTTTTGTATGGTTAAATAAGTCAAGGTTGGTCTTTTAAAAAAAATGGGCCCGCGCCAAAGTGGAAAAAAACCTATTTAAATTGTGTACCCGGAAAAATAAAAGGGGGTTTTTTGCAACCCATGAAATCACCTTTCGGGGACTAGAAAAGTTTTTTATCCATTTTAAAGAAAGTGGGTCTTAAAAAAACTGGGGTTTCGCCCAAAATGAAAAAACCGTAATTTTTTTTGGGTAAATGATTCTAATAGGTTTTTTTTTTGCCCTTTGAAATACAACAGCAATTTTAGCAAATTTTTTGTTGGTAAATAAGTACAAAATGGGTCTTTCAAACAAAAATAGCCTGCGCCCAAAAGGGGGAAAAAAACCCATTTTTAAAATTTTGTACGGTAATAAAAGGGGTTTTTTTCACCCATGAAAAACCCTGCGGTGACTAGAAAAAAGTTCTGTATCCATTTTAAGCAAAGTGGGGGTTTTTAACAAAACTGGGGTACGCCCAAAATGAAAAACGTAATTAAATTGTGTACTGATACTTTAAAAGGTTTTTTTTTGCAAACCATGAAATTTTTAAAAGAATTTTCCCAGCAAAAATTTTTGTATGGAAAAATAAGTTTTTTGATTGGGCTTTCAAACAAAAAAGGCCTGCGCCCAAAATGAAAAAAACCCATTTAAATTGTGTACGGGTAATAAAAGGGGGTTTTTTGCCCCCTATGAAATACACCGGGGGTGACTGAAAAGTTCCCGTATCCCCATTGTAAGTAAAATGTGGTTCTTTTTAAAAAAACTGGGAACCGGGCCCAAAATGAAAAACACGTAATAAATTGTGTACTGATTTAATAGGGTTTTTTTTGCACCTTGAAATACAACAAACAATTTCTTGCAAATTTTGAATGGTAAATAAGTACAAAAATTGGTCTTTTTAACAAAAAAAGGCCTGCCCCCAAAGTGAAAAAAACCTATTTAAATTGTGTACGGGGTAATAAAAAGGTGGGTTTTTTCACCTAGAAATAACCCGCGGTTTTACTTAAAAAAGGGTTTTTATCCTTTTGTTAAAAAAAAGTGGGGCTTTTTTAAAAAACGGGGGTGCACAAAAATGAAAAAAAACCTAATTTTAAAACGTGAAAAGTAATAAAAAGGGGGGTTTTGCACCTAAACAAATACACCTGCAGTTTTAGAAAAATTCTTATCCCCAAAATTAAATACAGGCTGCACCCAAAAAAGAAGGTAAATTTTCACCCAAAAAAAAGGCCAAAAAAATGGTAATAAAAAGCCATTTCAATGCAGATTTTAAAGCAGTCTGGACTACACAATATACACTCTCCTTTTAAAAGCCCGCTGCCTGTTTGCCTGTTTTTTACCCGCACCCCCCCCCCCCCCCCCCCCCCACCCCGTGCTGTACAGCGCCCGGGCTTCTTTTTAAAATTTTCAGCCTAACAAATAAAAAATGAAAATTTTTTCTAATCTTTCCTATGTTCTAATGTTCCCAGCTAAAAGCCTAGGTTTTCTCTGTGAACAAAGGAACGTGTCGCTGAGCGAAATTTAGGAGAAAGCCCGCCCCAAAGTCCTGCTCTTATGAATCAAATCACACACTGAAAGCGAACCCGGAAGGGCTGTTCTTTGTAAAAAGGGTCAGTGAATTTTTTCCCGCCATTTACAACCATACACATCCGTCCCTGACGTCGCCCCAAACCCCCCCTCACCCTGTTCTATTCTCAAGCGTTTTTCGGCCGCCCAAAAAGCAGGGGGCGCCGAAAATTTCTGCGATATTAAAAGATTAGCCAGTTTTTACCCCAAAATTGCGTGATCGGGGAAAAAATTTCCTCAAAATAAAAAACCCCCGGATTTCAACTTTTTTCGATTATAAACGCTTTAACACTACTCCGAAATCAGAATAAACAAAACATTTATTTATTTTTTACAAATTCCCATGGAAAGTTTTTCCCCCAAAAAAATTTATCAAATTTTAAATTGACTTCGCATCTTTTACTACCCTATACAGTATAATTCCCCTTGGGGGCAGAAGGCAGTGCGGGACGACTAAAAAAATGGGACAAAGATTGGACATCACATTTATATTTTAGGCTGGTCAATAAGGACAGAATAATAGCTTGTTTTCAGGGGAAATGTCAGTTCCCCAGGCCCTTGCTTTTCCCTAAAGCCATTTACATTCTGTGTTTTTTTTGCTCCTAAACAAGAGAATCTACACAAAGGGCCTTTATTTTCTTTCTGCAAAAGGATTCCCGGGCTTCTGTGACATTGGGGGGGAGCCTCAAAAAAACCTCATGGAGGCTCAATGAAGTCTTTTTATACCCCTAATTTTATTTGGCCTTTTTTTTGAATAACCCCATTGGATCTAAAACTCAGACCTGGGCATGCAGAGACTTCTCTAGTATTTAAAGAGCAAAATTTTCCCCTGTTTACATGTTTAGTAATACCAACTGTTTTTCACAAAACATGCACATACTGTGGAATATATAAGATACAAAATCACCAAAATTATAGGTGGAAAAAAAGTAATCAGCAAAAGTCTTCTCATGAGACTGTAATATGTTTTATTATTTCTGTAAACTTACAGTTTCTAAAAAAAAAATGATTATTTTTTTTTTGTAATGTGCTTTGTTAAATGAACATAAAAAAACGGGAAAAAATTGACCTTTTTTCTATTCCTGTAACCCAAACCCTGCAATATAGGAACAAAGGTTCCAATAAAGATAGATACAAAAAACAAAAATAATTAGTTCTTTTGGATTATATTTGCTCTATGTACAATCCCTATCCAAATGGATACTCAACGGGGGGCCTGAACAAGCCCAAAGCACGTGTAAACTTAGGTTATTAGTCGTAAAGTGTGTTTTTGGGGAATTGCTTTATTTGCATTTTTAAAAAAAAAATTATTATAATTTCTCATGGAAAATTTTAATGTCAATAGTTTTTTTTTTTCTGTAAGAATGACAAATCTTAGGCCCCGTTTCCGCGGCCAAGACCTCGTCGGACCTCCCGCAACTGCGTCTCCCGACCAGGTTACGGGGCGGGGCGGTGGGGGTGGTCTCGGGGTGGGGGGGGGTGGTTAGGGCGCGGCTTGCACCGAGGGGTTTTCCCCCCGGGGGAAATTAAAGCAGGGGCAAACCCGCGGCACGAGCCGCGCCCACCCGTACCCCCGTGGGGATGCCCACGGCAAAACAACCCCCCCCCCGCTGCGCGAGCACTCCCTTTGGAATTCAGGAGGTTCTTCACACCGCGGTTTTTTCCGTGGCCCCCGGGGCTGCAGCCCCAAACCCGCGGAGTGTGAATTTTAACCGGG
>JAODAL010084304.1:0-10966 GCA_025379985.1 Phyllomedusa bahiana
ATAAAAAGGGGACCTAGATTTCCCCTTTTGGGCAAATCTACCTAACAGGGGTCTATACACTTACTTAATTGAGGGCTACCTAGCTAAAATTTGGTTTACCCATCTGCCTACCTAGTTTGGGTGTGTACCTACATACTGTATTGGAGGATTTAACTACTCATATATGGGGATACAAAAAGACTAAAACTTGGTGCACAAATAGAAGTTCCATAGCTATTTGGGGGTATTTTTTTCTTTTAGAGACACAAGGGAGTCATTATTCCCATTTGGAGAACCATAGATGTGGAGTTTGAACAGAGGTAGGAATTGGTAGGGAAGCTCTGGAAAAGTGAGGAGTCCAAGACATTTGTTTAGTAAATTCTGTAGTGAAGAGATGTAGCCTGAAGAAGTCATCATGGCGGTCAGGAAGAGATGAAGAAGAGAAAGAGAACAACTCATCAAAGAAGACGTCTCCTGTGAGTCCTTGAATGTAACTTTACTGTAGTCATTTGTTTGGGAACAGAGCACCTGTGTACAACTGGTATCTAAGGAATGTGGTGTTATTAATCAGTCAAAATGTAGTGGTAATATGTGGTCATGATGTAGCGGTATTATTCACTCAATATGTGTTGGTGATATGTGGTCATGGTATGGCGTTATTTGGTCTTAGTGGGATTAATGGTGATATTAGCCTTAGGATTCTGGTTTTGTGTAGCAGTGTTATTTGGTAATTGTATGACTATCATTTAGTAGTGTTGTACATAGAACTTTGTGTTATAGCTGCACCATGCTGCAACACATGTTTTTTTTCTATTTAGCACAACAGCCACTTTCCTCATTTTTTAAAGCCCAAGTAAGACAGCAGACTGACCAATTACTGCAAGCACAGCTGTAAAAAGCAAATGTATTTAGACCCATTGCCTAGGACACCACTGCGAAAATTCAGTACCACAATGGTTACAAAGGTTTCCTTTCTTAGTACAGAAGAAAAAATAAATATATAAATAGGGCAAATCACTTGCTGTGAAATTAGCTCTGCTGTCTGTATGCAGGTCAGTCTAATACATGGAAAATAGACTGCAAACACTAACAGGGTTGGTGTCACTTGAAATATTGCTATAGAAGATGTTGGCACAATATACAGTAAATAATAACAAAACATTACTTTATAACTCAGATGAGCAGTATAACCTAATTTCTAACCTTATCAATACATAGTAAACTTGAAGAAAATCCCTCTACAATCTATACAGGTGATAACAAAGCAAACAAATTATGAGCACACACTTTGTAAAGCACAAAATATAATGCAACATCTCAATTGCCTGTAGGCACATTAAATAACAAAAACCTTGTGCTTATATTCAAGCCAAAGGCATTGGCTGCCAGCCTGAAAGTTGCTACCTAAGCCCATTAACTGGCAACAAATCCATACAAACCTAGAATGTCCCAGCTGGTGATTCATTAATATGCAATAATCAAATTGTTAAAACTTAAAAAGTTATACTGACTAAAATGCAAACACTTTATTATGGAACTGAACTATTTGCTTGCTCATAAATTGTCATGCTAGAACAATGTAGGCCAAATTAATCTAAACGTATATTGTTTTAAAGCATTTATTTACATTCCAAATTACTGTTACATTCAAATTGGAAGTTGGGCATATACTCTAATAGAGACCACCCAACAATCTGCCTTCTCTTATCTAAATGTTTCAGGAAATTGTCAATAATCCCCTGCACTATGGATTCTTTTTTATGCAAGAACAAAAAGTTTATATCCCAGCTAATACACAGCAGCTGTACAGGCTGGGAGTGACTCAATATGGTCCTGGTAGGTTATCACAGTTATCTGGAGCCATGCTGACTGAAGAGCTCGCACAGCTGCTGGAGGGTGCATAGGGAAGGATCCACATAGCGAACATGACGAATGAGGTGGTCCCACAGATGCTCAATTAGGTTCACGTCTGGGTAATTAGAGGGCCACGATAGTACTTGGAAATCTTAGTCTTGCTCTTCCAACCAATGTCAGAGATTTCTAGCTGTGTGACGTGTCTAATTGTCTTGCTAGAAGATCTCATCCGCCCAAGGAAGACAATCCGCATGTATGGGTATACAGGGATGGATTCATACCCAAATTGGTTGAGAGTGCCTTTCACATGGACATTCCTTAGACCATAACACTGCCACCACCAGCTTCTGTTCTTCCAGTAATGGTTGCAGGTAGAGATGGGCGAATTTCTCAAAAATTCGGTTCGGTCACTTTGCCGAATTTCCCGACAAAAATAAATTCGGTCCGAATTACTTTGGGACGAATCACGTTAAAAACCGCTATTTCCAGGCTGCACAGAGCCTGCAGGGTGCTGTAGGACATTGTGCCATGCTTAAATATGCAGAGGGAGCTTGGTTTGGTCTTCATACAATGTTGTGTTTTAGTATGACACGCAGATGACTGCCGCCGCTCTTAGAATCGCTTCCATCTTAAATTCTCTGGGCACTTAAGAGGGCAAAACTGACCAAAAAACTGAAGCGGGAATGTAGCCTGATAAAGTCATGGCAGCGACTGCTGGAAAAAAACAAGCTGAGGGCTCAGGTGGCAACATCAGTGACAGAGTATGGAGGTGACGGTGGCAGCCACAGGGAGTATGAGGTCAGACAGTGGCACAATGACATTCTGGAGGTGGCAAAAAATGGAGAAGGCCACAGAGTGGCACAATGACACAGTGTGTAGGTTACGGCAGCAGCCACAGCAGCAGCATGAGGTCAGACAGTGGCACAATGACATTCTGGAGGTGCCAAAAACAGGAATAGGCCACAGAGTGGGCCAATGACACAGTATGTAGATCACGGCATCAGCCACAGCAGCAGCATGAGGTTAGACAGTGGCACAATGACATTCTGGAGGGGGCAAAAACAGGAGTAGGCCACAGAGTGATACAATGACAGAGTGTGTAGGTCAAGGCAGCAGCCACAGCAACAGCATGAGGTCAGACAGTGGCACAATGACATTCTGGAGGTGGCAAAAACAGAAGTAGGCCACAGAGTGGCACAATGACAGAGAGTGGAGGTTACGGTGGCAGCAGCATGAGGTCAGACAGTGGCACAATGACATTCTGGAGGTGGCAAAAACTGGAGTAGGCCACAGAGTGGCACAATGACACAGTGTGGAGGTCACGGCAGCAACAGCATGACGTCAGACAGTGGGGACAATGACATTCTGGAGGTGGCAAAAACTGGAGTAGGCCACAGCGTGGCACAATGACAAGAGGGAGGTGACTGGCAGCACATGAGGTCGAGAGTGGCACAAGACATTCGGAGGTGGCAAAAACAGTAGTAGGCACAAGTGGCAAAATGACAGAGAGGGAGGTGAGGGGCGGCCAGCATGAGGCAGACGGACAATGACTTTCTGGGGGTGGAAAAAAACTGGAGTAGGCCACAGAGTGCACAATGACAAGAGTGGAGATGAGGGCCGCAGACAACGCATGGGGTCAAGATTTGCACAATGACAAGTTGGATGTCACGGTCCCCACAACACAGCCGCATGGGGTCATAAAGGGCACAATGACAGAAGTGGAGGTGGGTGGCAAAAAAAGTCCCTGGTAAAGAGGTTGGGGGCAATGGAGAAACTGTCACAGATGGTGGCACAGGGGGGTGGGGGCATCAAAAGGGGTGAGGCAGGTATTTTTGAACCCAAAACCATTTCTCACATTTTGGTGAGGCTCATGGCGAGTAGTCTACCCTAAGGCATTTTTGGGAAATCCTGGCCAATCCCGCCTGATTTCATTTTGACAAAGGTCATTCTTTCCCCAATTTCCATGGACAACGGTTCTCCTTGTAAGAGGCCCCCGCCGCACTGAACCCCCGCTCTAGACACACTGCGGGCCGGGCGGACACTTTCCCCTGCAAACTGGGGCCAATTTGCGGCCATACATCCTTTGGCTCCCAGAGTCCAGCGGATTTCTAACGGGTGGGCAGAGGGCGGGCCAAGTGGCCACCACCTTTGGTTTGGGGTCTGCCCGGTCCTGCCGTTGGCGACTGCCCTCCCACTGGGCGGGTGGGGGAAGCTGCTCATCAGGACCCCCAAAAACTTTAGGTTGCTGCTGTTTGGGGGCTGTACTGTCCCCTCCCCCCCCCCAACCCCCCCAGCAGCCGCCCAGAGACAGAGCCTGTAGAACCCCCCGGGTCAGACCGTCAGAAGGGACGTCCGCACAAAACAGGCGGCAACTGACTACGGAGGATTTCCCTAAGTATTAGGGTTGTCCTCCCTCTCAGTAGCGGGGAAAAAGGCCCCTTTTTGGGACCGTAGCGAGGTCCAATAGGGGGAACCAGAAGTCATCCCTCGCCGGGTTTCTGACTTTCTCTTTCACTACCAGGCAATCACATGCGGGGGGGCCTCTGCACAATTGACCTGAGGGCCCCCTGCCTCCATCTCCACTGTATACTCCCAGGGGCTTGCGGGTCATTCCCTCTCTTCTCATCTCCATCTACCTCCCCAGCTGCCCCTTCCCCCTCCCCCTCTTTGTCACCGGGGTAAAATCCACTCATTTCACCAGAAAAATTTTCAAGCCCAATGTCCCCTCCCCTCCATTTAGTCCCCACCGGACCATGTGGCCGCGAGATGATCCCACATCTCCAGTCCCCTGCCCAACGATTTTACCATCTGTTCCGGACATGAAGCGTGGAATACGTTTTCATCCCGTAGTCCTGGCGACTGAAAAATAACGGGCCCTCATCGAATTGGCCTCAACAAAGGGCGGTGTCACGCATGACTGTCACGGGCTGACATCAAATTTTACACAGGGATTTACTCCTGCCGCCGGGACATAAAAAATCTTAATGGCCTTTCTCTTTTCAACATCGGTCCCAACATGTCACGGGAAATTCAAGGGGTGGAAAATCGCAATCAATGGTTGGGGGAGGCTTTCGGGGCCGCGCAACTCGAGAAGGGTGTTCCTGCTTTGTAGGAATGGATAAGTAAACACATTTTTCCTGCCTTTTTTCAAAATTTTCTAAAGACGGTGAAGATTTCAGGCCCTTTTTCACAACCAATTGAAACCCCTGCCCATCGGCCTGGACCATCCCTCCTTGGTGCAGCGCGGACACCATGTTTCCCCCATGTCCGCACCATGGCCTATTGTATTTGGCGCGAGAAACCCCAAAATCGAATTTTGCTGCATTGAGCGGAGCGTCCCTCCCCTGTGTGACTTCGTTTGCCGAGCAAGCCAGGTGTAAACTGCGTGACACCCGCTGTGCCCACCATGTGAGATGGAGCATACTTGTGGGGCTGAGATTGGGGGGATGGGGAGGAAGAAGGGGGAAAATGGGGCAGGAGCCCCAGTTTTTGACAACGGGAGGGAGAAAACGGCGTCTCCTGCCCCCCTGTTGGTGTTCCGGGGAGGAAAACATTCACCCATGGGCCGTAAAGGACATGTACTGGGCCCGACCTAGTTATAGCTCCATTTGCCGCGCGGGGGGCACCCTGGAACAAACCAAAAACTCAAGACGGCCCACCTTTTTTCACATATATATGAATGCTGACTTTGGGGGTTTTTTTGGAAAAAAATTTACGGCTTGGAAAATCTCCACTCGGCTCGGGCCAAAACCATTTTCTCTGAACGGTCAGATCCACCATTGAAAAGGGAGGGACGCAGTACAAACAAATTGGACAGGGCAGGGCAGCTTCTGCAACTAGGATGGTTGGACACATACTTTTTCTCTTGCAATCGCCCCACGAACACTGCTGCGCCAGAGTAGCGAGGAGCAAAACTTGGGCAGAAGAAGTCAAAAGAACAGCTTCCCTTCGCAAGGGGGTGGGCCTTTACTGGGGCCAAAGGCATGCGGCCCCTGGGGGGTCGCTGCGTTGCTAGGCGGAGGATTTACCCCCCACTGGCCAAGTTTTCCCAGGGGACCGAGGTGACACTGCATGTTTGACGCAGGGCCGTGGGTGCCCAAAGTTAACTCCCCGCCACGCTTCACTTTCTGCCCACATTCTACATAAACCCATATTCGGCCCCTCCGGGGTCTTTGCAAAGAACTGCCACACCCCTGAGTATCGGATTTTACCGCCAACGCTCCGCACTGAGTGAATACTACCGCCGCTGCCTCGCTGAGCCCCTGTGCCGCTACTTTCTTGACCCGAAGTGGTTTTTTACCCCGTGGGCCGCTTGACCCCGACCTAAACACTGCTGCTACCCTGCTGACTCACCACCACACAACCCACTTGCTGGCTGCCCCACTTCCTAAATGCGCAAGCAGACGCCCTCTCTCCTGACGATGATGAAGCCCTTGCCTCACCCAGCTCCCAGTGCGGTCGGCTACATCATCATCTATTTGTGTTTCATCGTCACTGCAGTCCTCATCACCGGTCTTGGTTGCAGAGGCTGACCCCTCACAACATGCCCTTTCCCATGCCACTCTCCACATCTAATTTTGCCGCCTACTGCAAGAAGCAGGGGGGATTTGGCCCCATTTCTTCGCTGCCAAGTAGCTGCTGACTGCCCTCCTCAAATTGTTCATCCTCGCTATATAGTGGCGCTGAGCCCAACACATAGTAGATCTCTGGCTGAGGAACCGGATGGACAGGGGGGGGGTTTGAGGACAGGTGAGGGCCGCTGACCCACTCCCGGGCCATGCCAACAAAGGGGTTTGTCTGGGGTTTCCCACCGACTCTTGCCTGAGGTTTGTCAGATGTCATCTGGGAGGAAGGGGATGACCGAGTAAACCCAATCAAGAACCCTTGGGTTGCTATCAGCACCGGCCGCTAGATGACAGCGGCAGTTGTGGCCTCACCGAGTGACCCCCGTGCTGCGACCTGGGCCTGGAATGTTTGTGTCTCTGCCACTCGCAGGTGAAGAGCCTACCACCTTTCTGTCTGACATACTGTTTGTTCTAAAATGTACAGACGCTGTTTGATGAAGATATCTGTATATGATAAATACACACACTGTATTTGACTCCAAATGAACCCACTAAGAAGCTTGGGTAACCCTTGGATATAATTTGCGCTCCACAAATGGGTAGGAAAAATTGACTTGTATGTGCCGTTTAAAAAATCTGTGTATTTTAATGAATATAAAAGCACAAAGCCTGCCACCTCTCTGTCTGACATACTGTTTGTTCTAAAATGTACAAACGCTGTTTGATGAAGATATCTGTATATGATAAATACACACACTGTATTTGACTCCAAATGAACCCACTAAGAAGCTTGGGTAACCCTTGGATATAATTTGCGCTCCAAAAAAGGGCAGGAAAAATAGACTTGTATGTGCCGTTTAAAACTCGTGTATTTTTAATGAATATAAAAGCAAAAACGGGCTTAATTAACCTTCGATATGAATTATGCTACAGAATTTCTTTTTGTGGCGGTGAAAAACAAAGTTTTTACTGAGTACAACTGCAGAAAAATACTTAGTTAACCCTTGGATGAAAAATTGCGAAAAAGAATTGAGCACCCAAAGAACTACCAGTTTTGTAGCGTGTTACAATGCCGTGTTTTTTACGCTACACAACAAGAGGAAAACTTTTTAATTAACCGTCGCTTTTTAATTATGCTACGGGAAAAAATTTATTTTTTGGGGGTGAAAAAAACGTTTTCTTTTAGTCACCAACAGCAGCAGAGCAACGCTTAATTTAAACCCCTGGGATGTAAATTGCGCAAAGAAATTGAGCAACCAAAAACTACGAGCTTTGTAACATGTTACAATGGCCGTTTTTTTACGCAACACAACAAAATGAAACTTGTTAATTAAAACTTCGCTTGTGAATTATGCTACAGGAAAAATTTTTTTTTGGCGGTTAAATAAACATTTTCTTTTAGTCACCACAGCACAGAACAACGCTTAATTAGCCCCTGGGGTAATTGTGCAAAAGAATTGAGCCGCCAAAAACTACGAGCTTTGTAGCGTGTTACAATGGCGTGTATTTTACGCTACAAACAAAAGGAAAACTTGTAATTAACCTTCGCTTGTGAATTATGCTACAGGAAAAATTTTATTTTTTGGCGGTGAAATAAATTTTCTTTAGTCACCACAGCAGCAAACAACGCTTAATTAACCTCTGGAGTAAATTGCGCAAAAGAATTGAGCAGCCAAAAATGAAAGTGGTATTAGTATTGTAAAAACGCTGTTTCATTTAAAAGAATAAAAACAGGAAAAGGCTTAGATCACCCTTGATATTCAATGTTGCTGTGAGCAGATAGCATTAAAATTTTTATATGCAGCTGCACTGGATGCACACTTTATAACCCCACAAAATCAGAAATAGAAACGTTTAAGAGAAGCAGTCTCTGAACAAGCTGAGACACCCCCAAAAAAATCGCCCGTATAAAAATTAGTTCTTTTGTATCAGCTATCATAAGCAGCCGCGGCAGCACCTTCCCTAATCAGTACAGTGAGAGCGGTATGAGCTCCCAGCGTCGCTCCTGGACTTATATAGTGCGGTGATGTCACAGAATCCCGCCGGTCTCTGATTGGCTTAATCTCTGCACATGTCATGCAGGTTATGCCCTTCTTACTCCCAGAGTGCTTTGCCCCATGTAACGCCATGTGCTCGCAGCCATTTTATAAATCAAAAGCACACTTCGTTCACCCCGAAGTACCCAAAGTTCGACTTCGTTCCGAACCAAAGTTTCTCTTAAATTCTAAACGAATTCCACTTCGTTAGAATCATTTCGCCCATCTCTAGTTGCAGGGCAGGGCCGAACTGGGAATAAAAAGCAGCCTTAGCACAAAGCCCCCACCAACCACATACAAAATCCACTTAAAAATTTCTTTGCCATCTTGCCACTTTCTAATATAAACAACATGTATTAGGGTGCTTTCACACAGAGTGTTTTTGGTGCGTTTTTGACGAATTTTTTGTGCAGAAGGGCACAGCAGTTAATGCTGTACATTTCTGCAGAAAAATCGCATCAAAAAACATTCAGTGTGAAAGCACCCTAAACACATGAAAAAAAGAAAAAGTGGTGCAGAGAAACCCCTAATCACTATACAAGCACCAATATAATCTACAACACCACCAATCAGATCACCAGTAGTCAGGTCACCATCACATGAATACAGCACTGATTCAACACAGAAGTAAAATTACCCCTGACATCAGGGACTCACAGGAGACTTCATATCTGATGGGAGTTGTTCTCTTCTCCTTTTCTTCTCCATCTTGCCTTCGCTGAGTTGTTCTCTTCCCTTTTTTTCTCCATCCAGTACAGAATGCAATGTCTTCTTCTCCCGGCCACTACTCGTCCCTGTAGAATTTACCACAAAAACATCTGAGACTCCTCTCTTTTCCAGCACTTTCTTATCAATTCCCACCTCTGTACTAACTCCCCATCCATAGAGCCCCAAATAGTAATTGTGCCCCCTTTGGAGCCCCAAACAGTAATTGTACCCCAAACAGCGTATGTTGGACCCTAAAAATTAGAAATTAAAAAAAGTCAGATAAGTGCTATATAAATAGGTAGACTCCCATTAGGTAGGTATACAAGTCCTCCCCCAATAGGCAGGTAAGTGTATAGACCTCCAAAAGTAGGTAGATATATAGGTACTCTCAGAATATAGGTAAATAGGCCCCCTCAGTAAGTTTGCAGATTTATTCAGTAGGTAAAGAGGTATATAATTCCCAATTAGTGAGGCCCTTAGTGGGTATATAGGTCCCCTTAGTAGTCATTATAAAGGCCCCACATTAGGTAGGGAAGCATATCGTCCCCCATTAGGTATCTATATAGACCCTGTCAGTAGATAGGAAGGTATATATGGCCCCAACAGTTAATAGGTGTATAGGGCCCCCATTAGGAAGGTAGTTACATTGGCCCCCCAGTAGTTAGGTAGGTAAACAGGGCCTCCCCATTAATTAGGTAGGTAGACAGGGCCACCCCAGTAATTAGCCAGGTAGATAGGGTCTCCCCCAGCAATTAGCCAGGTAGAATCGCCTCCAGTAATCAGGCAGATAGACCGCCCCTAGTAATTAGCCAGGTAGGGCTGCCCACAGTAATTAGTCAGGTAGGGCCGCCCTTAGTAGTTAATTAGCCAGGTAAAGCTGCCCTAATACTTAATTAGCCAGGTAGAGCTGCCCCAATAGTTGATTAGCCAGGTAGAGCCACCCAAGTAGTTTATTAGCCAGCTCGAGCCGCCCCAGTAGTTAATTAGCCAGGTAGGGCCACCCCAGTAGTTTATTAGCCAGGTAGGTCCGCACCAGTAGTTTATTAGCCAGGTAGAGCCGCCCCGGTAGTTTATTAGCCAGGTAGGGCCGCGCCAGTAGTGTATTAGACAGCTAGAGCCACCCCAGTAGTTTATTAGCCAGGTAGGGCCGCCCCAGTAGTTTATTAGCCAGGTAGGTCCGCACCAGTAGTTTATTAGCCAGGTAGAGCCGCCCCGGTAGTTTATTAGCCATAAGTAGTGTTGAGCGATTACGTTGGCTACCGACATCGGGCGATAGTCGATAGTCGGCCACCATCGATAAGGTTTTTCGATAGTCGATAGTCGATCATCTCTGATGACCATTAAAGTCTATGGGAGAGCAACAACACCTTCATTCTTACACCAAAACAGGGCTGGAGAAGCTGGAATTAACAGCCACAACAGTCAAATGGATACCTGCTACATCTTAGGCACAACACTTAGGCTATAAAAGCCACAGAAAAAAAGTCCCCACACCATTCACTATCCCTTTTCTTGTACCACAGCATGACCCTTAAACCTGCATCACCCACAAAAAAAAAGTGGGCCCGAAGGCAGTATTAATTTGAACCAAATTTACGTGAACTGGACATTGACAAACCCTGTCCTGGGCCGCAGCATGACCTTAACCTGTCTGACCCACAGATTAAAAGTTGCCGAAAAAGGAGTCTTTAACCCCCATTTATTGAACTGGAAATTGGAAAAAACCCGTCCTGGACCGCAATACCATTAAACCGTCTACCCCCAATTAAAAAGTGCCCCAAAAAGGATTTTTCAAACCCCAAAAAAAAAAAAAATTTTTTCCCC
>JAODAL010084305.1:0-10965 GCA_025379985.1 Phyllomedusa bahiana
GGTAAAATTTATGAATTATGTGATATGGATTCTCTGTGTGTGCATATATTTATATATTGTTGTATATATCTTTGTACATATCTTTTCACATTGTGTTTCACATTGCCTCTCACCTGTTTATAATTTTACAATATTATCTTGTTATATTATTTATGTTTATCATATTCTTTGTACATTTTATTTTAGTGACTCGTTGAAAAAGGTCGGATGACCGAAACGTCCATAGTCACATATAATCACTTTTTCAGTGGAGCCTGTAGTGAATTTTCACAATAAATACGTTTTGTACATTGCAACAAAAAATATTGAGTGTGCAGTCAATCTATTTAAAACTTGGATCACAATGTTCATGATGACAAGGGCATCTTCCTGACTGAACCATGTGAACACACTGAGTGGGTACTTATTAAACAAATGCAATTTATTGTAGCAAAAACAGTAGCACCACGGCTATGACGAGAACAAGAAAAGTACTTGCGCTTAATGGTAGAACACTCGGTGATCCGACAGTCCATGTAAATTGTAAAAAGTCACTTATGCAGCCGCATAGTGGAGCGTCTCCTCTCGTATCCTGGAGCACGCAATGGAGTGTCCAGCTAGACAGGTGGGCAGTGAGCGCAGTTCCATGTTAAGAAAGATAAATATTAAAAGGGTCAAGATTTTTTCACAATCTCTTACTGAAAAACTGTACTCCAAGGACAGCAAATCACATGTTCTTAAATCCCTATAATTTCCAACTGGCAAATAGGATTGGAAACAAAATTGTTTCTGTGGAATATCTGTGAAATGCAGTCTTATGGAAGAACTTTAACACCAAATCAACAGTTTTCTTGCTTCAATCCTTGTAATTTTCAAAAACCAACTAGGATTAGAAATAGATTTTTTTCTATGGAATATTGATCAAATGTAGTCTTTTGCAACAACCAACTATGATTAGAAACAAATTTTTTTCTATGGAATATCTGTGAAATGGGGTCTTATGGAAGAACGGTGTCTTGTGCACAAGCTGCCCCCCCAAAACTGCAGCAAGGAACTTTTGGGTAATGCAAAGATGCAGTCAGCAGCAATATCAAAATCTCTAACTATTACTGTCTAGGATTCCCTAATCTTGCTGGACCCCAACCCTAACTAATCTATCTAGCAGTTTTTCCTTTGTGAAATCGCTGGGAAATGGTTTGTCTGCCTGCTTTGAAACAAGCAGAGCAGAGAGAGCAGTGTGTTCAGTTCACAGTCTGTAATTGTAATGGCGTTCACCAGGAAATACAGTGACATAGATAAAACAGGGTCATGTGATTTTAGCAGCCAATGAGATCCCTACACCCCCACTGGTGATGTACTTGACCCTCCTCTGTGCTCAGCACTGATTGGCTGGCCATCAAAAATACAGGAAGCTGTGAAAATGGCGCGATTTTAATCTTTGATCGCGATTTATGATCCAATTTTGAGGAAAAACATCGAATCAAGAAAACCACAAACATCGACTCAATTTCATGTTTTCTCGATTAAATCGCTCAACACTAGTGATGAGCGATTGTGTCAACTATCGTTATCGAATCGATAGTCGATATCGGCAATTATCATGCCGATATCCGATAGCCGATAATAGATAATTGCTGATGACCATTAAAGTCTATGGGAAAGGAACAACAGCTTCATTCTTACACCCAAACAGGGGAGGAGAAGCTGGAATTAACAGTAAACAGTAAACTGGATACGTGCTACATCTTAGGCAAGACAATTAAGCAACAAGAGTCAAAGAAAAACACACACAAAAAAGGGACATTGTCAGTGTAGGGATTCGCTGCTGGGCTCAGTTTAGTCCAGCTATTGAGCTGTGAACAGGGCCCACAATGGTGGTGTTTTTTAAGTAAGTAATGTCCCTTTTTTGTGTGTGTTTTTTTGTAAATTGTCAGTGTAGGGACTCGCAAGACATGAGGACCGTTGACGCCGGTTGCGAGCTTGCGTATTTGGGGCCCCGGTACCAACTAATACCTCATATTTAATATTTTTCCAGTATTAAATTTTTTATCTGCCCAATATTGCTGGGGAGCTTAGGGTGACTACTATTTAATTTTTTTTGGTTGTGGCATACCCAGTGGTGCTGGGCAGTCCGTCTAATCTGTTAGTATGGGCATCACTAAGAGGCTGTAAGCCGGCATGGTGCACCACACAGTTTGCACCCTTATGTATTGCTTTATCTATATGCAATTGTAATACCGGCCGCAAACCCCCCTCATGTCCTGAGGATGTGTGAGTGGTTGTTTAATGGGTATTTTTTGCATTTGTGTCTCTCAATGCATTACACTGTGTTTTTTTTGCATACTGGTCTGAACAGGTACCAAGCTAAAGTGCAGTCTGTATCATTTAATTGTTCCCTTAGCAGTGGGATCTTTGAGCTGTTATTCAGCAATCAGATGCACCTGTCATGTTTTCCCAGAAGCATATAAGGCTAGATGCCTGCTCCCGGGCTTAGTTTAGTCCAGCTATTGAGCTGTGAACATGGCCCACAATGGTGGTGTTTTTTATCAGCAAATCTGCCATAGGAAGTAATGCAAGTTTTGCAGTGTTGCTTTCAGGGTTCTTCCATAAGACAGTGTCAACAAATATTCCATAGAAATAATTTTTTTTTAATACTATTTGCTTTTAGTTAAATTTTTTGATTCAAGAAGACTTGTGTGTCACAATGTTGCTGTCAGGGTTCTTCCGTAAGACCCCATTTTACAGATATTCCAAAATAAAAATTCTATTTCTAATCCTATTTGACACTTGCAAAGTATAGGGACTTAAGAACACTGTTAATTTGCTGTCTTTCTGTCCGGGTTCTTCCATAAGACCCCATTTCACAGATATTCCACAGAAAAAAATATATTTCTAATCCAATTTGCCAATTGCAAAGTATAGACATTTAAGAACACTGTTCATTTCTGTGAGGGTTCTTCCATAAGACCCCATTTCACAGATATTCCATAGAAAAAATTCTGTTTATTATCCTATTTGCCAGTTGCAAAGTATAGATATTTAAGAACACTGTTGATTTGCTGTCTTTGGAGTACAGTTCTTTAATAAAAACTATGAACAAATCTTGATCTTTTTAATATTTGTATTTTTGAACATGCAGCGAGCTAGAGGTGGTAAGCAAGCAAGGAGGGGCGTAAGATGTGGAACTAGAGGTACGAGACAAGGCGCTCCTTCCAGTGCTTGGTCGGCTCCCTGTACATATGATTACTGAAGAGCATCACCAATCTATTCTTCAGTGGTTAACACAACCTGCATCGAGCGATTTTACCTCCTCGTCCTCTCAGTCATGGCCACAAATGTCGTCATCATCATCATCAGTCCAACCTGAAGCAAATACAGCCCAAATGTCACCCAATGTACAGACCGCTCCAGATAATCCATATTCTGAAGAGCTCTTTGATGACGGTTAGGGTCAGAAGGCATTTCAAAAGATCAAAAGGTCAAAGAGAATGATTTTGTCGCTGACCCCCCAATTTTGCTGATCCCCTCAGAGGGGAAAAGGGAGCTGGCCCTTTGGGGCAGAATCCGGGGCGGTCGGGAAAATGCCATGTAGTGCCTGTGGTTCTGCCCACGTTTGGGATGTAACTGTCGGGAAGGGGAAGTCACCGTGTGATGGGACATGTGGATCCAATGATCTTTAGAGCAGCGTGGCGAGGCATCATCAGTGAAGGAGGAGGAGGATGGGGTAGTGTCAGTCGGGCCCGGGGCCTCAGAAGGGAGAGGGAGTCGCAAAGTCCGCTGACATTAACCCGCCATCATATCAGTGGGGGCAGCGGGAACCCGCTGCATTTTCACCGTCAAAGGGGTAAAGGGACTTGGAGCTGGGCCTTTTTCGATTAAGCTAAATTCGCTGACCATGTCATATCCCGGATTTGCATCACACGTCAGTAGAGGAAAGAATCTAAAGTTTAACCACCACGAACATGAACAGGCACATGCATCTAAAGCATGAATTGATGTGGAGGAGTCATTTGGCTTCCAACCATTGTGACCTCTTATGCCGCCTCCTCCTCCTCCCAGTCTCGCCAAGGGGGCCCCTTGGTGTTGTGCGGGCAGCGTTGGAAAACACCTCTCCACCCCCACTGTGGCCCGATTCCCAAAACCCAGAAACACAGTCACACTTATTCAAAAACGCACTTCGCACAGCTGGGGGGTGAAAACTAAACGTACCTTTTCTTTCCCTAAAGAATGGGTCGTTTGACATTTTAAAAAATAAAAAAAAGCGTGGATCTTGGCGATTTTGTTCCCCCGGGTTGCGTGTCCCCGCTAGAAAACTGAAACACCTCTTTTCCAATGAAAAAATTACACTTTCCATCAGTATTTATTAACTCAGTCGTTGCCATAAGTCATTTTTAACCCTTTCAGGCCCCAAACCCCAAATCAAATGGGGCCCCCCCATTGCTAATTCCTATTTTTTTTATTTGTGGGCCTTTTCGATTGGGCCCCGTGACAGGAGTATGCTATATTGCCCGGGGAAACCCCCTGGGGTTTGTGCGCTAGGGGGCCCCCTAAATTGAGGGCCCCCAAAACCCCTTGAAATATGAGAAACACCGGTTTTGGAAAATGGAACATGGAAAAACTGGCATGGAGTTTTAAAGGGGCAGTACCCCTGTCAGGGCCCTAATAAAAAAGGGCCCCAGTGATTTTAAAAAAAGGAATAGTTATGGAGGGGGGGCCCCATTTTATTTAGCGTTTGGGGCCCCTTAAATGGTTCATAATGACTGAGGGCACCCCGGGCTACCAAAAACCAAACTATAACTACGGCCCTCCCAAATTAAACCTCCGTGTTCCCCGTTGGGATGTTTTTGTTCCCCCACATTTGACATCTTTTTGGGCCCCCCCTGAAAAAAGTGATAGGGGGTTCCTGCCAGTTCCCAAAGTGTTTTTTTTGTGTGAGCGATTCGTTGACATGTCATCGGGTCGATAGTCGATATGGAAATTATCAATAAATATCCGATATCGAAAAAAGATTATCGCGATGACCATTAAAGTCTAGGGGAGAGGAAAAACCTTCATTCTTACCCCCCAAAAGGGAGGGAAGCTGGAATTAACACCCAAACAGTCAAAGGGTAGTGCTACATCTTAGGCAACACACTTGGGTTAAAAAGCCACAGAAAAAACCACAGCCCAATTCACTATCCCTTTTTTGCACCACAGCGACCCTTAAACAGCTTACCCACAAATTAAAAAGTTCCAGAAACAGTTTATTTGAACCATCATTTTTTCTTGAATGGACATTTAAAATTTCCCCGTCCTGGAAGCAGAGAGCCCAAACCTATGACCCCAATTAAAAAGTCCAGAAAAAGGAGTCTTTCAACCCCATTTTTGTTGAAATGGACATTAACTATATCTGTCCGTCCGCAGAAAAGACCATTAAACCTGTCGCCCACGATAAAAAATGCTGGGAAATGGGGGTCTTTCAAACCACCATTTTATTGAACGGACATTAACTATATCTGTCCTGTTTCCGCAGTATGACCTTTTAAAATGTCTGACCACAGATTAAAAAAGGGGGAAAAGGAGTCTTTCAACCACCATTTTAGTTGAAAATGACATTGATTACCTGTTCTGCCCCGTAGACCATTAAACCCCTTTTGACCCCCAATTAAAAAGTCGGGAAAAGGGGTTTTTAACCCCCATTTTAGTTAACTGGGGCATTACTATACCTGTCCTGGACCGCAGTAAATTCCTTAAACCTGTCTGACCCCCAAATTAAAAATTGCCGGGAAAAGGGTTTTAACCCCATTTTAGTTGAACGGACATTAATATACCCGTCCTGACCGCTATGACCATTTAAACCCTTTTGACCCAAATTAAAAAGTGCGGGAAAAAGTCTTTACCACCATTTTATTGAAAAAAAAGGGATTGACTTAACGTTCCTACCACAGTATGACATTAAACCCGTCTGACCCCACCCATTAAAAGTGCCTAAAAAGGAGTCTTTTTAACACCTTTTAGTTGAACGGGGCATTGACTTCTGTCCTGGGCCCAGCATGAGCCACCCAAACTGGAGGACCCCCCAATTTAAAAAGTCCCAAAAAAGGGGAGTCTTTTAACACCCTTTTAGTTGAATGGCATTAACTATATCTGTTCTGTACCGCAGAATGACCATTAAACCTGCATGACCCCCCATTTAAAAAAATGTGGAGAAAGGAGTCTTTCAACCACCATTTTAGTTTCATGGCAAAAAATACATGTCCTGGGCCAAGCATGACCCCCCAAAACCCTTTTTACCCACGATCAAAGTGGGGTTTCTATTTTGTACGTGACTGTCACTTGTATATTTTTTGGTAACTGACATTTTTTTACAGAAATTTTTTTAGGGAAGTTTTATTTATGTTTACATTATTATCATTTTGCTTTTTTTTCAAGTGTGATAACAACAACATACACTCTCCCCGCAGTTTTTAAAGGTTTTTTTACCGTGTAGATTGTTAATTCGTCCGCACACCCCCTAAGTAATAAAAATGTCCCAATCTCCCCCCAAAAAATTCTTAGTTGAGAAGACATTTGCCCTCCTGGCTTTTGAACTGATTCACCAATAATTTAATGGTTTCATTTTTCCCCCAAATCCCTTTATTGATTTGGGCAGATCCCCTGGAGTCAAATGATCACCCCATGTGCTCCAGCCCCAAAAATTTTAAGCTCAAATTTGCAATTTGGTCCAGCCCCCGGGGGCCCTTTTTGACACTACTTAAACCCCACAGAATCACTTTTTCAAATTGATTTTTTTTAGAAATTGAACCTTCCCGACTGCCCCCAACGGTGAGAGCCCGTGCTGCCCTCACCACTGTTAACCGGGGGTCCAGTGCCAGGGTTTGGAATCATGGGGTGGGAGAGCCAGGGTAGCGTTGTCATCTATTAACACCAGGTTCAGCCCCAGGGTGGAGTTACAGTGGTGCTTGAGGGAAACCCCGGGTGGGGTCCGTCATCTATTTAACCGGGAAAAATGCCCTTTTATGCAGCAACGAAAAAAAGTCGTGGAAACGAGTGCGGAAGTGTGAGTAGACTCCAGCCCCTTCCCCCAGTACACAGTCAAAACCCGGGGACGCTTCCCCCCCCGTTGAGTGAGACCAAATTTAATTCACTTGGAAATACTGGTGGTTAAGCTCCGTTACCCAGGGCCCTTTTTTTTGGCTTCTTTTTTTATTTACTCACGTGCTGGGGGGAAATTTCTCTGTTTTTTGTTCTCTGTCCTGCTCCCTACTCCATGTCCCCTGAAAAACCCACTCGGTCAAGCCTTTTCCTTACAAATTTAGAGGAATTTTTTACCACTATTTTGTACATGCAAGTTTTTTGTAGTTAATTCTAGAAAAAAATTTTTTTAAAAAAGGATGTAATCCCACCATGTCTTTTTTTTTCTTTTTTAATTGTATTAAATGGGTTTTTCAATATAGGGGGTTGTACTTGTTAAAGTCTTGCAAAAACAAGTCTTTTGCAATAGTGTCCTTAATAGTGTTGAGGATTATTATTGACAAAATTGAAAAAAGGGAAGTTTTTATGTTGATCGAAATTTTTAGATCATGCGTTTAATTTGGTTAAAATTCTGTGCATCATCTATTAAGATGGGCCCCATTTTGGGCGCTTCCTGTCATTTTGGGGCCAGAAAATCAGCTTACAGAACGAACAGGGTGAGATGTGTGTGCGACGTAATGACTGGGTGTGTTGGTTGGTTTGGGCTGGAAAAATCACGACCTGTTTTACATAAAACAGCCCTTCTGTTCTGATCGTGTCTTCGGTCTATAGCGGAGGCGGCGCTCTGCCGTGTCAAAAGTCAGCGAAATTTTCTATTTCTTCAAGAGAAAGCTCTATGTTAGCTGTGTCCTTACAACTTAGTTAGATCAGAGATTGGAAGATTTTATGTAGTTAGTAGGAATTTTAAAGGAGCATCTACCCTGTAAAGTCAGGAGGGGAGCGGGGGGGGGGGGGGGGCGAGCGCACACAGACAAGTCTGTAAAGATATGGAAAAAAGTTCCCCAAGTTTTAGTGTAAAAATTCCCACTGCAATGTTTATTTTTAAACGTTTTCTATTGAAATATTTCCTGGATATTGGGGACCCTGAACTTATTTTAGGATACACATCTTTTCTAGAAACTGCAGGTCTCTTTGTTAGGTAAAAAATCCCTTTTAATTCCGATACATTTCAGATAGGGGTTTTTTTCAATTTTGCCCATTCCCTTTGTTATTAGCCCCCTTCTTTAAAATTGAACACAATTTTGTGTCACACAGGTTGAAGGTGCCAAAAATACCTTTTATTATCCGAATAATTAAGATACGTGTTTTTTCACTTTGGGGCCCCCTCAGTTTTTATTGGCACCTTGCATTAATTTAATCCGCAATTTTTGGAGTTACCACAGGGGAAATTTATAGGTGCCAAAAAAAACCTTTATATCGAAAACATTACAGATAGTGTTTTTTCATTTGGGGCAACAGCTTTGTTTTGACACCTTTCATTAAAATTTAATACAGCAATTTTGTAGTACCACAGGTGAATTGAAAGGTGCCAAAAAAACCCTTTTTTTATCCGAATACATTTCAGTTCGTTTTTTCACTTTTGGGGCAGGCCACTTTGTTGATTTTGATCTACTTTGCAGTTAATTTGAATACAGCAATTTTGTAGTACCACAGTGAAAATTTAAAGGTGCCAAAAATACCTTTTTAAAATTTCCCTATACATTAGAAGGGTTTTTTTTTTCCTTTTTTGGGAGTCAAGCTTTGTTGATGATTCTTTGCAGTTAAAAAATTTGAATCCAGAACTTTGTGTCCCCCCAAGGGGTCAGAAACAGGAATAGGTAGGACACTGTTAATGGCACATATTGCAAAATGACTTGTTTTTTTCAAAATCTTAACTAGCTAGCAATTTCCCGTATTGAGACAACCCCTTTAATTTCAATTAAAAAAAAGAAACAAAGACATGGTGGGATCCATCCTATTTTAAAAAATGTGTTTTCTAGCAGTAAACTACTAAAAAACTTGCATGTACAAAATAGCTGGTAAAAAAATTCCTCTGAATTGTACAAGGGAGGTTACAGGAAAACTTGACCAGATGTAGGTTATTCAGAGGACATGGAGTATGGAGCACGGACAGAGAACAAAGAACAGAGCAAATTTTCCCCCAGCACGTTTAGTAAAATGAGAAAAAGAATGACAAGAAAAAGGCACCTGGGTGGAACAGAAGCGTTAACCACCAGTATTTCCAAGTGAAACTCAATTGGTCCGCACTCATACGGAGGGCAAGCGCTACCTAGGACAGGGACAGTATATGTCCAGTGAAAACTAAAATGGTGGTTGAAAGTCCTTTTTCCGGCAACTTTTTTTAAATCTGGGGTCATGCAGGTTTGGGGCTCATGTGTGGCCGGACAGGGATAGTCTATGTCCATGTAAACTAAAATGGGGGTTCAAGACTCCCTTTTTCCCGGGACTTTTTAATTGGGGTCATTTCAGGTTTGGGGCTCATGCTGTGGCCCAGGACAGGTATAGTCAATGGGCCAGTGAAAAATAAAATGGTGGTTGAAAGAATCCTTTCCGGCACTTTTTAATCTGGGGGTCATGCAGGTTTGGGGCTCATGCTGTGGCCCAGGACAGGTATAGTCAATGTCCAGTGAAACTAAAAGGTGGTTGAAAGACTCCTTTTTCTGGCACTTTTTAATCTGGGGTCATGCTGTGGTCTAGGACAGGGATAGTCTATGTCCAGTGAAAGTAAAATGGTGGTTGCAAGACTCCTTTTTGCGGCACTTTTTAAATCTGGGGGTCATGCAGGTTTGGGGCTCATGCTGCGTTTTAGGCAGGATATTCAATGACCAGTTCAAGTAAAATATTTGGGTTTTAAATCATATGCCTTCTGGCATTTTTTTAAATTTTTGCTGGGGATCAGGTTTTTAAAATCTGCTGTGGTGCAAGACAGGGATAGTGAAGGTCTTGATTTTTTTTTTTGTGGGTTTATAACCCAAGTGTGTTCCTAGATGTACTGTATCCCTTTGATATTTTGGATGTTAATTTCCGCTTCTCAGCCCCCGTTTGGGTGTAAGAATGAAGGTGTTGTTGCTCCCCCCATAGATTTTAAATGGTCATTGATATAATCTATCATCGACCACAAATTCTTGTCGATGAGGTGGGCTATCGACCATCGCCCGAGTGTGGCCAAGTAATCCCCCAACACTACCATTTAACGTGTCCTACCTATTCCTGTTTCTGATGCACCTCCCCCTTGGCCACTTTTGAAAATTGTGAAGAACAAATGTCTGTTAAAAAACCAAATTTTTTTACAATAGGACCTGTAGCAGTCTTTTCACAGCAAAAATCCCCCAAAAATTTCAAAACATGACCCATGAGCCACTTTGACAAATTTTGGGAAGAAACAAATTCTGTTAGAAAAATTTTTTAGAAAAGGACCCGTATGTTTGCATTTCCAAAGCAGCTGACCCAAAAAAATTTTAAAAATGACTTCTCAGCCACTGTTAAAAAATTTTGAGGGAAAAATGCCACTAGAAAAGGGACATTTCTGTTCCAAAGGACCCTGATTTGCTGTATCCCAGCAACATGCCCCAAAAAATTATAAAAATGACTTCTCAGCCCCTATTTAAAAATTGTGATGGGGAAATGCCCCTTAGAACCAATTTTGTTCAAAGGGCCATTAATTATAGCTGATCTCACAGCAACATGACCTCAAAAACCCTTGACAATGGAAAATTCTAAAATAAATGAGAAATGGAAATTCGGGGTTGTATGAAACCTTTCTTTTCTTTTACAGTCTCCCACAGCAAAACCCGCCAAAATGAACTGTTGGGAAAAAAGAAAAAAATTGCAGTTGAAATGATCATTTTAAAAAAAAAATTTTCAAAAGGCCATTTCTGTTAAAAGGATGTGAAGTAGACCCGGGAAAATAATCGTAAACCCCGGCAAAAGGGGCCACAACATCATCCCGAGACCCGCCCCATTCATCTTGAT
>JAODAL010084306.1:0-10965 GCA_025379985.1 Phyllomedusa bahiana
TAAAGGGTTGGCCCGGGGGGCTTTAAATAGAAAGTTGTAGTTAGGCCTTTACATGTCACCCGATTGTAATTCTTAGGAAAGTACCCCGGGGTTTACACATTCTTGAGAGCAGTGGGCTTGGCCTTTTGTATAGTTTGAGAGATGGAGTAGGGATCATGAAAGGGAAGGGTGGAGAATACTGACTACTCTCCAGACAGTGCTAACACTGGCCTTAGAGGGGGTTCGTGGCACCAGAAAGAGGAACCCACTGGGGCAAACCCGAAAACCTTTTTTGAAAGTAGGGGGTTAAAATAAATGTCCTTAAAGGGGAGGGGGGCTAAAAAAAAGAGAGGGTAGTCACCTGGATTTCACCAAGTGTTGGCAATTTAGGAGGGCCTACTGTTAAATGTTAAACATCTTTAATTAGGGACTGGTAGATCTCATTACAGGAGTTTAAAACAAATTTTTAAGGTTTTAAAACCATTTAAAGGGTTAATTCAGTATTTCATTTTTCCAGGGCCCCATTTTCCTATGCTGTGATAGTTAATACATGATTATTACAGTGTTGCTGTGATCCCATTAGCAACATAAATACTCCTAAGAACTAGATTAAAAGTTTCTATCCTTTTACATAGAGCCAGATGTGTTTTTAACCTCTTCCTGACATTTGACGTACCATATGTCATAGGCAGGAAAGAGTTTCCACAAATTGATGTATGGATACGTCATGAGGATCGTACGAGCTCACAAGTGAAGTCTACATGATCCGAACATGGAACCAGCTTTGTTACAGCTGGTTCCATACTCTGTCACCCACAAGTGGAGTTCACCCCTGGGTTTTTGGTAAAAATAAACCCCCTTTCCTTTGGTCCAAAAAACATTTGGGAGCTAAAGGGAAAAAAACAGATTTAAAGGGGCTCCCTCTTTTGCACCCCTCCCCCCTGACCCCACCCCCCGCCCCCGAGGGTCCCCCCGGGGGCCAAAGCTCTACCTAAACAACCCCGAAACTTAACAAAAGGGTTCTGGGTTGGCCCGTGATGTTTACTATGCCCGAGGAAAGGGGCCCTTGTGATTGGGCAAAATTTAAAAATACATAGCAGTACGATATGTATGCTAATTTTGTAACTGTGAAAAAATTGATCACTGATTCAAATCCCCTATGTCCCCTTGGGGACATGTAAACAAATGATAAAAAAAAGGAAAACAAAAATAAATAAAATGAAAACATGTAAGCCGCCCTTTTCCCTTTACAAATGCCAATGTGCTGACATCTCACAGCACATAAAATAAAATAAAAGCAATCAAAAAGTCATATAAATGTAGTACCAATTAAAAAGGCAGTTTGTAATGCAAACAAAAAGTTTTTTTTACCCCAGGGTCTTTCATAAAGAAAAATAAAAAAAATTTTTGACTTTTATAATACCGCGATCCCTAATAAATTTTTTTTTTCATAATTTAAAAAATTTTTTTAAAAGCACAACATAAAAATATAAAGAAAACGGCTATCGCTTTTTAATAAACCAATTTTAAAGCTAACATTTTAAAATTTGTTTTCAAGGGGGGAACGCTGTTTTAAAAAATTTTTTTTAAAATAAAAAAAAACTTTAGGGGTTGCGTATTTTTCTTCCCTTGCCCCCCAAAAAAATCATTTTAAAAGGGAATCAAAAGTCTTGGGTTTCCCCCTTAAAATTTTGGGTTTTAATAAAAATGTCAATTTATTCCCCAAAAAGGGAAACCCTTAAACAGCTTATTTTTAGAGGGAAAAAATTAAAAAAATGATGGCTCTCAGATAAGGCGATGCAAAAAAATGTGTTTTTTTTTGGAATAAAAGTGTTTTTATTTTGTTGGGAAACAGTAAACATTACCCAAAAAAAATTTAAATTTTTGGTTTTTGTTTTGGGATTGTTGTAAATGGTCAAACTTTCTGAAAAAAAAATTAACATGTCATTTATTGGGATGAGCAAATTTCTCAAAAAAATTTGATTTTCCCCCAGTTCGCCGAATTTTCCCCAAAAAAAATCATTTTGGTTTAAAAATTTTTTTGTGTGAATTACGTTAAAAAAAAAAGCTGCAAAGGGGGGGGTATGATAGGGGGCGTGGTTTGGTTTTTGAAACCCTTTCTGTGAAATTTTAAAATGTCAGTGGCTAGAAAGATGATTTCCCCAGATTTTGACGGAAAATTTTTCGGTTTTAAAAGTGGGGAAAATGTAAAAGCCCCCCCCTTCCCCTCCGCCCGAAAAGGGGTGGAAAAGGGTTTCGGTAGTAATTTTGCATTGATGTCAATGAACCCTTTTTCCTTTTTCCCTTTGGGAAACGTTTTAGGGGTTTTTCCCCTTTTAGTCTGTCAATATTTGCTTTTGTATTTTCAAAGCCCAAAATGAAACAGGAGTTTTATTCAAAACAGAGTATCAATGGGCAAAGGGGGCCCGATAGGAGCGGCCAAATGACTACATAGGAAACCTCTTTAATATTTTTTTTGTCCCCCCTCCCAAGAGGGTTGGAGGCCGAAAAAATCCCTTTTGCCCGGGTGGTGACTATTTGGGTGTCCCCTACCCAGACAAAATCAAATGGGGTTGGGGCCCTTTGACAAGTGGCCCATGATGGAAATTTCCCTTTTCCATCTCCCCTATATTGGGCCCTGGCGGTCTGGGGCCCTCTGTCGTCTTATCTATTCCCTTTTACCTCCTCCAGTGCTCCTGCTGCCCTCCTCTCTGTCTATTTATGAGGCGATTGTTTCAATCCATAGTTATCGAGTCGATAGTCGATATCGACAATTATCATGACGATAGTCAATAGTCAATAACAGATTATCGCCGATGACCATTAAAGTCTATGGGAGAGGAACAACACCTTCATTCTTACACCCAAACAGGGGTGGAGAAGCTGGAATTAACATCCACAACAGTAAACTGGATACGTGCTACATCTTAGGCAAGACAATTAGGCAACAAGAGTCACAGAAAAAACTGACAGACTATTCACTATCCCTGTCTTGTACCACAGCATGACCCTTAAACCTGCATCACCCACAAATTAAAAAGTACCAGAAGGCAGTATTATTTGAACCATCATTTTAGTTGAACTGGATATTGACTATCCCTGTCATGGAACGCAGCATGACCCTTAAACCTGTCTGACCCACAGATTAGAAAGTGCTGGAAAAAGGAGTCTGTAATTGTTATATGAATTAATATGGATTAATTTGGATTAATATGGCAGCCTTCGCACCCCTGACAACAGGCGTAATTTACTAGGAAATATGTATAACACAATATGCGTACAACTGAGCTCTTTACGGCAAACAGACACATGGGCTGCAATAAAAGTATTTTAATGTTATATGGATTAATATGGCAGCCTTCGCACCACTGACTACAGGCATAATTTACTATCAAATAAGAATAACACAATATGCGTACAACTAAGCCCTTTGCGCCAAACAGACGCACGGACTTCAATAAAACTATTTAAAAGGTATAGGGATAAGTTATGCCGGTTTTTGGGAACACTGGCACGCAGTGATTGCAATAGAACTGAAAACACAGGGACAATTTCAACTGCTATCAGAGGTCTGCTGGCCAAAAAAGTGGTAGAAAACAATGCTTTTTCAATTGAAGATCACAGAACACACTGAGATGCAAAATATGTTCCTTTCAAATGCCTCTACTCCTGCCACCCCCCACCACCACCCACCACCATCACCGCAGTGATTGTAATAGAACTGAAGGCACATGGACAATTTCAACTGCTATCAGAGGTCAATTGAAAATCACAGAACACACTGAGCTGCTAAATAACTAAATAAGAAGTGAAATTCTCTAATCTAACTCTATTCTAAGCTGTAGGTGGATGGATGGTTTCTTGTATTAGAAGGGGACTATTATCAGAGCTGTTTAGAACAGCTATTGGTTTAAACGCAGAGAGACACGTCCTGCTGTGATGTGTGATAGACAGAGTATGAGCTCAAACATGAAATGCAGCTGCATAGATAAAACAAATTCACGTGATTTTTGCTGCCAATGAGATCCATACACTGCAAAGTGGTGACGTTGTACATCTTAATCACCCCCCTCTATCCTCGGAGCTGATTGGCTGGCCGCCAAAATGACAGGAAACGCTGAAAATAGATTATCTGTGAGATTGTCACCTTAAATATTGCGTAATCGGCAATTTCTGATCAGCCTAAAAACCATGCCGATTTCAACTTTTGTCGATAATGTAACATGAAGGGCACATGGCTCAGCCCTCCTCGGCACAGCGCAGACACCATGTTCTTTCCATTGTCTGTCATCATGGTTCCGATTTTCAGTTGTCGTGGAGAAAGCCACAAATTGATTTAGTCTTTCATGACGCGGAGCAGTTCCTCTCCTGTGTGACTACGTTCACCAAGGCAAACCAGGTGTAGAACTGTGTGACACTGCCGTCCCCTGCAAATGTGGTATGCTGAAGGAGCACTAAGACTTGTCGCCACAGTGGAGGCTGAAGTGGTGGAGGTGGAGGAGGCGGACATTGGTGCAGGACCAGCAGTTTGACAAAGTGGAGGAGAAAGCGCCGTCTCCTGTCCAAGTCGCTGGTGCGGCTGGGCAAGAAGCACATTCACAGCTCCACATGTCCACGCTGCCGTGTACTTTGAAACACACCAGCAGGCTCAAGGACTGGCCCACTTTCTCTTCTAAATATTTGTGCAGGGCTGGTACTGCCTTTTTCGAAAAGAATGACGGCTTGGGACTCTCCACCTCGGCTCAGCACAAGCCATCAGTTCTCAGAACAGTGCAGAGTCCACCACGAAAAGATAGGGACTACCGTACCACCAACTTGGACAGGAGCACAGTCAGCTTCTGTGGCTTAGGATGGCTAAACGCATACTGCTATCTCTTGGCAATCACCTCGGTGAACGACTGCTGGCACAATGAATGGCAAGGAGCAGGCGCATCTGGACCGGTAGATGATGGAAAAGACAAACACTCCCTTCGGTAGAGGTGGTAGAGCCTTGACTGCCTGAAATGGGGTGATTGCCACTGGATGCTGCTGCTGCTGTTGCTGCAGCAGGATGGACCACCACATCTGAGACACGTTTCTCCCAGGCCCCTGAATGGTGACGCTGCATATGTTGACGCAGGGCCGTGGTGCCAACATTAGGTCCCAAGCCATGCTTCACTTTCTGACCACAGATTCTACATATACCCATGTTCGCCTCCTCTGGTGTCTTGGCAAAAAAACTGTTACACCGCAGAGTAGGTCATTTTACCACCAACGCTCTGCAATGACTGACTGCTACTGCCGCTGCCTCTGATTTGACACAGAGTTCTCCACAATAAGTGAAAAAATGAAAAAGGTGTCCGTAAACCTTTAATGGTTCCTAAAAAATATCCTAATGAAAGTGAGACCCAAAAATCCAGTCGATGCTCCTCCTACTGTGGGGCTTGTGGATGAGTCAAATAGCTCACTAATGCCACATATCGGATATCTCTAAAAATGGTGAAATCAGGGAAATCAATATTGAGTTGCATTTCTGTGGTCACATCTACCGTGTTCCAGTGAACAATTGATAGAAATTGAAAACCTGTAAGAAAAAAAACACCACTTTGCATTAATTTTTGTGAAACACCTAGTGGGTTAACAAACTTCATAAATGTTATTTTGAAAATTTTAAGGAGTGGATTAATTTATGGGGGTATCTAAAATACAGACTCCTCAAAGCTATGTTAGAACTGGACTGGTCCCTAAAAAAATCTATGTTGAAAATTTTCTTGAAAATGTGAAAAATTACTATTAAATTTATAAGCCCCCTAATGTTATAAAAAAAATAAAAAGACATTTAAAAATGTAGCCAATGTACAGTAGATATATCTTAGATGCTATTTATTAAATATTTTGTGTGGTGTGACTATTGTTCTCACATGCAGAAATTTTGGAACTTTGAAAATGACAAATTTTTCAAAATTTGCACGACATTTTGATATCTTTCACAAATAAACAAAGATTGTATGGACCAAAATTTATTACTAACTTAAAGCACAATGTGTCATGAGAAAACAGTCTCTGAATCGCATGGATAGGTTAAAGTCAAAGGTCAAAACAGGCTGCGATGGTAAAAAGTTAAGAGCTCTCCGATTATTAATCTCAGAACATTTCATCTTTTTTTACTATTTTTTTTACTAATTTAATGACAATATAAGTGGTGTATTGTTCAAGGTAGAGAAAAGTTATTTTGTGCCCGTCGGCTTTTGCATATCCTGATTTGTTGTTATCGCAAAACTGTGAATATTAAGATTGGCTATGCTATTGCGTATGAAGAAGTGCCAGTAAAATAAATCCATATGAGTTACATTGGTCTGCGATGATCATTTCTTAAAGTGGAACTGCATGAGAGGATTGATCCTGCCAGCCAATTTATAGGTGCTTTCCAAACTCCTTTAAATATGGTCAGCAACAGGGTCCAAATAAGTTGACAGTCACAGCAGTGCAGCCATAGATGCATGCCCTCAAGTATCCACAATAACCAACAACTCAAGATGTTTACTTCATCCACTTTGTATACAGAGCTCCCTTTATGCAACATCGAATAGTTATTAGAATTCTATATTTTAAAGTCAAACTAATATCAGGGAGCTGTACATTTAAAAAGAGGTTTGAATACATAACATAAGACAAAAATTAAAAAAATAATCATCAACTAAACGGACAACAAACTGGTACGGAGGGAGGACCCAACCTACTGAGTGTCTACAAGGGAAGAGGAAGGAGCTGTACAGTTAAGGAATACTTAGGGTAAGTTCACACCATGTACTGCGGCGCATACAGAACGCGCCACAGTACATCGTCTCTTTCGGGAGCTTGCGCTACTACATGCGTACCCCTGCTGCGTGGGGGGGCTGCAGCCCGCCAGTCCCATTAACATTCATTACTCACGGCACGTATTCGCCGCAAGTAATTGACATGTCACTTATCTCCCCGTGCGTACAATATGATCGTATTGTACAAGCGGGAAGAGGAGGCGTAATCAAGATAGGTTCAGGTCCCACCTCTTAGACTCACCGCCTATAACACATTTATAGCATATCCTATTAATAAATGGTTGAGATGGGAACACCCTTTTAAGACCCTTACACACATTAGAAAAAGTAATCCTAACCCATCTATTTTGCAGTATCAGCCAACTGTCTATTCTATATGAGTAGTGTTGAGCGATTATTATCGACAAAGTTGAAATCGGCACAGTTTTTATGTTGATCGAAATTTTTAGATCATGCGATAATTTAGGTTAAAATCTGTGCATCATCTATTAATATCGCGCCATTTTCGGCGCTTCCTGTCATTTTGGCGGCCAGCAAATCAGCTTACAGAATAGAGCAGGGTGAGATGTGTGTGCGACGTCATAAACTGGGATGTGTATGGTTGCAATTGGCTGGAAAAATCACATGACCTCGTTTTACATAGAACAGCCCTTCCTGTTCACGATCAGTGTCCCCTCAGCGTCTCATAGCAGGAGGAACGGGCGCTCTGCCGGTGTCCAAACGCTCAGCAAAATTATTCTTTTTCTCCACAGCTAAAGCTCTACTGTTAGCTGTTATCCTTACAACTTGTTAGATCAGAGTTTGGAAGATTTTATGTACTTAGGTAGAGAATTTTAAAGGAGCATCTACCGCTGTAAAGTCATGGGGGAGAGCGGGGCGAACCAGACAAGCACTATAAAGAATACTGGATAAAAGTTCACAAGACTTAGTGTAGACATTGCACTGCAATAGCTTTATTATTAACAGTTTTCTATTTTAAATATTTCCTGGATATGGGCACCCTGAACTTATAATTAGGATACACATCTTTTCTAGTAACTGCAGTTCTATTTGTTAGTGCAAAACTCCACTTTTATTATCAGTATACATTTCAGATAGGTGTTCTTTTTCAATTTTTCCCATTCCAGCTTTGTTGATATAGCCACCTTGCAGTTAAATTAGAATCCAGCAATCTTGTAGTCAGCACAGGTTTTATAGGTGCCAAAAATACCTTTATTATCCGAATACAATCAGATACGTGTTTTTTTACTTTTGGCACTACAGCTTTGTTCATTGAGGCACCTTGCACTTAAATGTGAATACAGCAATTTTGTAGTCACCCCAGGTGAATTGAAAGGTGCCAAAAATACCTTTTATATCCGAATACTTAAAGATACGTGTTTTTCACTTTTGCGCACTACAGCTTTGTTCATTGAGGCACCTTGCACTTAAATGTGAATATACAGCAATTTTGTAGTCACCACAGGTGAATTGATAGGTGCCCAAAAATACCTTTTATTATCTGAATACATTACAGTTACGTGTTTTTTCACTTTGGCGCACTTTCAGCTTTGTCATTGAGGCACCTTGCACTTAAATGTGAATACAGCAATTTTGTAATCACCCCGGTGATTGATAGGTGCCAAAAAATACCTTTTATTATCCGAATACATTACAGATACGTGTTTTTTGAATTTTGCCCGTCCAGATTGTTGATAGACCCCTTGCATTAAAATTTGAATCCGAAATTATGTTTTTCCACAGGTGAATTGATAGGGCCAAAAATAACTTTTATTATCGAATACATTCAGATCGTTTTTTTCACTTTGGCCACTACAGCTTTGTTCATTGAGGCACCTTGCCTTAAATGTGAAAAAAGAAATTTTTTTTGTCCCACGGTAATTGGAAAGGTCCCAAAAATTTTCTTTTTTTATCCGAATACTTTTAGTACGTTTTTTTTCCTTTGGGAGGCCACTTTTTTGTAGATCTATTTTGCTTTAAAATTTTTAATACGCAATTTTGTTTCCACGGTAATTTAAAGGTCCCAAAAAATACCTTTTATTTCCGAATACATTACAGATAGTTTTTTGCACTTTTTCCCAGTCCAATTTTTTATAGACCCACCTTGATTTAAATTTAAATCCAGAAATTTTGTGTATTTACCAAGGTGAATTGTAGGTGCCAAAAAATCCCCTTTTTTTTTCCCGAATACTTTACGTCGTTTTTTTTCACTTTGGCGCACTACCTTTGTTATTGAGGCACTTGGACTTAAATGTGAATACACAATTTTGTAGTCACCCCCGGTAAAATGATAGTGCCAAAAAACCCTTTTATTATCCAATACTTTCAGATAGTGTTTTTTCCCTTTTGGGCGAGGCCCACCCTTGTTGATAGATCTACTTTGCAGTTAAATTTGAATACGCAATTTTGTAGCACCAAGGTGAATTGAAAGGTCCCAAAAATTTCCCTTTTAAATATCCGTATACATTTCAAAAGGTTTTTTTTTTCACTTTTGGGTCAGTAAAGCTTTGTGATAATCTACTTTGCATTTTTAAATTTGAATCCAGTTTTTTGTTTTGTTTGGGGGATTTGAAAATACTGTTTTTTGCCGTCTTTAAAAAGAGACTTTCAAAATTTTTTCCATCCCTTCGAAATTTTTATATTTTGAATATGGAGCGAAATTTAGGTGGAAGCGGCAAAAAGGGGGGTAGGACATGGAGGTAGAGGGAGAGAAAGGGGCTCCCTTCCAGTGGCTGGCGACAAAACGCTGCCCGTGGATCGCGTTCAGGGCCGTCAGGCCTGTCATCGCTGGATAGGGGCCCCGTGAACTCGAACAACGTGCGCCAATCTGTCCTTTAGGGTTAATGCAACCCCATCTAGCAGTCTTACCTCCCTTTTCCCCCCGTCCGGCCCCAAAGTCGTCCGATCATCAGATCCGGCCAACTGAGCCCAAAATGTTAATGTGTACCACCACTTGGAAAAACCCTTTTTTGAAGACCTTTTGATGACAAAATAGGGTTGGGGGCAGAAGGAAGATAAAAGATCAAAGCCAAAGAGAATGATTTTCTCTGCTCTGACCCTCAGTTACTGATGCCATAGAGGAGGGGAAGGAAGCCGGTCAATCGGGAAAAATCCTGGGCGGTCGGCAAGGTTTTCGTCCCTCTTTCTTGTAGCCGCATCCTGGATGCAGAAAGTAGGACGACAAAAAACCTGGGGGATGATGGTGATGCGACTTGCGGATCCAAATGGTCTTTTTAGCAGAATTTTGCTTGCGAGCGCTTCATCACTGGCGAGGGGAAGACGATGGGGGTATGTCAGAGAGGGTGGTCGCAGAGTCCGCTGATATGATTCCGCCAGCCACGGTTCCGCAAAACCGCCCTGCTTTTGCCCAAAAAGGGCCAGGACCCCCTCAAGCCCGGGCCTTTTTTGAGAAGCCCCTGTTTTTCCCGCGAGTCATATTCCGCCTTTGCCGTAAACGCAAAAATAAAGCAAGAACCTTAGGAGGGTTTAACCACCACCAACATTTAGTCACATGCAGCAATGCATGAGTTTTAAAAGGAGGCAACACTTGGCCAAAAAAGGCCCGACCAAACCCGGGGCCCCCAACCCGTCACCCCTCTGTTCCGCCTCCTCTCCTCCTCCGCCCAAAACGTTCCTCACTTTCCCATGTCCTTTAGAGTCTGATCAGGGATCAGCCTCCGCTTCGCCTCCCCCGGCCCCCAGTACCACCCACCACCAGAGACCCATCCTCCCCTTCTCTCCCCCAGTTTGTTGACCTGCACGCCGTACAGCGGCCTCTAGCCCCAGCCTTCTGTTTCCAGGTTTGGGAGGAAAAAAAACACTTTAAAAACCCCAAACCATCCCCAAAACTAAAAAGCCGAATGTTGGGTTTGGCTTTTGGGCCCCTTGGGAAAAGTTGCCTTTCCGTCTGGGGGCACAGATGGGTTCCCCCACGTCATGGGCCCCTTTCCCGCCCCCCAAAACCGATGCCCAGCAGGCTTTCTTTTTCCAGAAAAGCCCTCCCCGCCCTCCAGCCAGTGTCATCTAAAATTTCAAAAGCGTTGTTTTGCATCTGTGTCCGTTTAAAAAATCCATCTGAACGAACAGGAAAAAAAGCCGGCCAAAGGCCCCCTATATCTTGTGCGTACTGGGTGAGCGGGGGGTTTTGGTGGTGACGGTGGCTCTCGGCTCGGGACATCTCTTCAAACCG
>JAODAL010084307.1:0-10965 GCA_025379985.1 Phyllomedusa bahiana
AATAAAATTAAAATTGGGTTTTCGGATAAAAAAAAAGGGGGGTTTTTTTGTTTATATGTTAATCAGTTTATGAATGAGTCAATTAAGATTTAAAGCTCTTGCAAGTAGTTCAAAGGAACAGGCCCCGGGACGTTAGGATTGGTACTTTTTAATTGTGGAGCAACAAATACTATTTTTGTTATGTATATTAGAAAATGTACCTTTCAATGTATGATTTGCACATGTTTGCTTTTCCTTTTTTTTAAAATTTGGAAATCTTTTTTGTTTACATCTTTTGGTTTTGTGAAAACTTGTTAAAGAAACTTAAAATTTTGGGATACCAAATAAAATTTTTTTTAAAAAAAAAAAAAAGGTTTTGGGTTTTGCACCTATGAAATAAAAACAGCAATTACTAGCAGATTTCTGTTTGTAACAGAAGTACAGTGGGCCCTTTAAAAAAAAAACCCTGGGCTGCCCCCAAAATTTGAAAAAAAACCCCTTTTAAAATTTTTGTACGGTAATAAAAAGGGGGTTTTTGCACCTTTTAAAATTAAAAACAGCAATTACTGCAATTTTCTGTATCGAAATTAAGTCCCAAAATGGGCCCTTTAAACCCAAAATGGGCGGGCCCCCAAAGTGAACAAACCTAAAAAAATTTTTGAAAAGGAAAATTTAAAAGGTTTTTTTTGCCCCTTTGGGACATCCCAAAAAGCAGTGACTAAAAAGGGGTTCTGTTTTTCCAAAATGAAAGTAAAAGGGGTGGGTTTTTTGGAAAAAAAAAAAAAAAAGGGGGTTGCCAAAATTCCCAAGGAAATATTTCCCCAAAAAAAAGGGCCCCCAAAAAAAGGGGTAAAAAAAAAAAAGCCATTTAAATTTGCAGGTTCAAAGCGGGGTTTGGGGCTGAAAATTTTTACATTTTCCCCTTTTCCCAAAGCCTCCCCGGGCGTCTTTTCTGGGGTTAACCCCCCAGCCCCCCCCCTCTCCCCCCCTTGGGGCCCTGTACAGCGCTAAAAATGTTCTTTTAAAAAGTAAAAACCCAAATCTAATTACTAAAATTCTCAAATTTTACCTATGTTTTTAATGTTCAAGTTTAAAAAGCATGTTGCTTTTGTGAAAAAAAGAGAAACTGTTTTCGTGGGCTGTATTGGGAAAAAAGCTGACACACGTCCTGCTCTTATGAGGACACAGTGGCACAGGGAGGGTGAACAGGAAGGGCTTTTTATGTTAAAAAAGAAGGTCAAGTGATTTTTTTAGCCTGTAAACCCCCTTTCACATCAATTTTTTGGGCGTTTTGCACACCACAAACCCCGCTTTTATGCGTAAGCCCGATTTGTGGCCGTTTAAATTGGGCAGGAAAAAACGCCCAAAATGGGGGAAATTGGGAATAGATTATGCGCCAAAATTCTCACCTAAAATTTTAACCCGGGTGATCGGGAAAATTACCCAATCAACCCAAAAAAAAAAAAAAAAAACCCTTTGGGCCCATTTCAAACTTTGTCGATTATAAATTTGTCAAACTATTTTAAAAGTTTAAAAAAAACATAAAAAACCCAATAAAAAAATTTAAAATTTATTGCAGTTGCACTTTACCCCAAAAGTAAAATTATGGGTTTTTTATTTTTTTATGGCGGGGGGAAAGCCCGTAAAAAAAGAAAACCCAAAAAAAAAAAGGCCAAAAAACGTTTTTTTTAAAGGGGCCCAAAGCTAAAAAAAAAAAATTGGAAAAACCTGTATGGGGCCCAAAATGCACAAAAACCCTTAGATGGAAAATCCCTGAGGGGGGTTGAATCCCAAAAAAGGGAAGGGCTTTTGGGAAGGTTTTGTAAAAGCGCAGGCACCGCAAAACCGTTTTCCCCGGGGGGCGGGGGGCGCTCTTCCCCGGAAACCCCCCCTCGGGGTGCCGGGGGGCGGGTGGGGACGGTTCCTGGGCCCGGTCCGTTGGGGGCGCCCCCTTTTCCCCCGGCGTGGGGTATGAATTACACGGCCCCCGCCCTGATCCTGGCGCGCTTGGGGACGGCTGCCGGTCCGCCCTTTCCCCTTCTCTTGGGCGCCCCGCGCGCCACCTTCCCTCTTTAAAAAGGGGCCCGTTTGGGCCCTTTTTTTGGTGATTGCCCGGGACCCGACCCCATATATTGGGGTTTCCTTTCCCCCCGGCACCCCTCTGCCGGATCTTTTGTGCCTCCTGGCCTTTAGAGGAAAAACCCTTTTGTCCTTGTTTGCCCTTACGTTCCAGACCGTCTCGTTCCCGTTTCCTGACCCCGAACCTCTGCCGCCCTGGTCCTGACCTTTTTTCCTGTCCCGGGTAGCCTCAGCCTCCGGTTCTGTTTCCAACGCTTTTTCCTTGGCAAACCCCCGCAAGCAAGTCCCGCCAGTGGGGAAAAGACCTGGTAGTTCTCCCCCGCAGCAAGTTTCCCCCCGCTTTGCGGCGGGGGTTTTTTGGAAAAGAAACCGGGTTTTACCCTTTGATTCCCTTCCCTGGCGTGGGTTCCACCCCGCTTGCGGGGGGCCCCCCGCGGATTTCCCCTTCCCTGCCGTTAAGGTTTTATTTTCTTTTTGGTAATTTGGGGGGGTTTTTCATATTTCGCCTGCCCAAACCCCCCAAAAAACTGCATTCCAAAAAAACCAAAATTTGCGTCCCCCCTACGCAAAAAGCTTTGCCCCAAACCCAAAAGCAGTTTACAAACCCCAAAAATTTCAGAAAGGGATTGTAAAACGGGGGAAAAAAATTGTGTAAGAAATGTTGGGGTATTTTTTCCCGGTTTTCCCTTGGGTTTTTTTAAAAAAAAAAGAAACAATTTTTTAGCCTTTTAAAATTTCGATTGTTGTAAAAATTAATTTTTTTTTTACTTTCCCAGCCCAACACTAAAAAAAATTTGGGAAACACCTTTTGGTATGTTAAAATTTATACAGAGTTATGGGACACATTCCACGACCTCCATATTTTTATCGTCATGGATAGAACAAAAATCCTCTCCAAACTTCCCGGACTGCTGGGGCACATCTTGATGGTGGACCCTCTAGAGACTTGTGTAATCAGGGTTTTTTTGTAACCCGGGATCTGACACTTTCCCGCAGGTGAAGAGGGCTTGCAGATAAAAACCGCCCCCTCCAGGGTTTTCTTGGATTTAGTACAAAAATGGAAAAAAGTTTTTCCCCGGGGTAACTTTGGGTTAAAAAATTTTCTTGGGGTGGGAAAATTCAGAGGGAAAAAAATTTTAAAAATTCCTTTTTAGGTGGGGGCCCCCTTACCCCAAAATAAAAGAAAAAAATTTTTTTCCTAAGGCTTGGTTTTACACTGCAGTGGCAAAAACCCGGCCTTAAAACCCCCAAATCAAAAAACTTTCAAAAAAATGATTTTTTTGGGCCACTGCCTGTCAAAATCTACTGAAAAAAAACGTCGTTTTTTGGCTTGCAAATTGATGTGCATTTTTTCCTTTTTCTTAAATTTTGGGGTTAAAATTTAAAATAAAAAATTCAAGACTTTGAAGTAAACCCACCCAACAAAAAGGCGGGGTTAAGGGGGCCACAATTGCAATCATATGAAATTTGGGTTTTTTTAAAAAAAAAGTTTTTTTAAATCCCCAAAACCCCCTAAAAATCCCCCCAGCGCCCAAAAGAAAGAAACTTTATTGCAAACATTTAGGGAAACGAGGAAACTTTCGGGAAACTTGTTGAAGAATGGAAAAAGGTTTAAAACCCGGGTTTTAAACACCCACAATAGGGGGACTTTAAATCTCCTGGGGGGTTTTTACAAAAGAGTCTATAAAAAATGAACAATTGTCTTCAAGTGAGCAACCCCTTTAAAAAAACCTTTTAAATTATTTAAAAAATTTTAAACCCCTGCAGGGCGGGGCCCTTTCCCTTAATGTACGGGCCCCCATTTTTGTGGGGGGTTTTCCCAACTTTTTCTTTTTTCCATCACCTGCTATTTTCTTTTTTTGGGGGGCCCCACCCAGTTATTAGGGCCTCATCCCGGACACAAACGACCCTTTTGAATGAAATTTGGGACCACCTAAAACCTCTGAACGGGTTAGTTTAAGGGGTTTGCGGCCTGAATAGCCTTAAAATTTCAGGGGCTCGATCATGATCACAGCCACCAAATTATCTACTGGTTCTAAAAAGCACCCCAACCTGACCCACATGAGGACACTTTGCCACTCCTCCACATTTGGATGCCCTTCTCCATTGAAAATTACAATTTTTTCAAGAGGGAAACCCGAGTGCTTTTTTGAAACACGCAGGGGCATCTCTCATGTAAAAACACCGCGGCGTGTTCGGCTGGGCAAGCAGGTAAACTCACTGCAATTTTTTAGACCCTTTCTGGGGCCCAAAACGAGGGGCCCCCAAAAAGGATCCAAAAAAGAAATTGTAACACTGGGTTTTAAACTCTGTGGGGAAAAAAACCGGGAAAACCATCAAAAAGAAAACAAAATTAAAAATTACGGGTTTACCAGATCCTTTTTGTTTACCTGGGGTTAGTCTTAAAGGGACCACACATGTACTGCCCCAAAAATCCCTAAAGGAATTTAAAAAATCCCCTGCTATAGAAAAACGGGGTAACCCCCCCCAAAAGAAACCGACCCCATAGGGGAAAAATACCCCTAATAAAAAAAAAGCCCCTATTTCCCCCAATTTGGGAAAGAAAAAAAAGAATGTGCCGACATGTTTCATCAGGGAAAACGGGGGGGGTAAAAAACAGGGGACAGATATAAACAAAAAATACCCCTTTTATTGTGTCAATAGTTTAAAACCGAAATTGAATATTTTAGAATAAACATTTTCTCAGCAAAAAACCATAAAAGTAATTTTTACCAAAGTTCAAAAAATAAGGGCGCAAACTTGTAAAACATGGGGGGCCCAATAGCCATATGGAGGAGGGGGGAAGGCCCATGCTACTATCGGGTGGGAGGCCCCCCTGATAAAGGGGGATAATGAAACCCGGGGTTCCCTGAAGGGGGTTTTTAAAAGGTTACAGGGGTTTCTCTTTTCCCAAGTCTCCTGAGGAAATTATTGCCCTTTATTTTTAAAAACATCCCTATAAATTTACTTTAAAAATTTACTTTTTTTTTTCATCAATTTCGGCTCCCAAAAACCAATAATACCTGGGGGAAAGGGGAAGTCCCCTTTACTCCTCCATCTATTGGAAAACTTTTTTTCATAAAAAACAAGGGGAAGGGAATTGTTTTCCCAACTTTCTGGTCAAACACCCCTTTAATTATTTAAAATTTGGGTTTATTGGGTGTTTTTTAAAAGACCTTTCCCTCTACGCACGACCCAAAAACAAGGGGTCTATTAAAAAATTCTACCTTGGGGGTTTTTCCCCTTTCACTTTTCAAGGGGGATCCTTCCTACCCCTTTTTTGGCCTCCCTTCCCTTTTGGGGGGCAGTCTTTCCAAACATCAGGGGGTTAAGACCCTTGACCCGGGCCGTGAGTTTTTGTGATTCGGGTTTTTTGGTTTGTTTTTTTTTTTATATCAATATGAAATATTAAAATTTTAATCTAAAGGTTTTTGGGTGGCCCGGGACTAACAGTACAATATCTTTAAACCTTTTTGTTTTTTAACTTTGTTATGCCTTATACTCTCAAAAAGACCCCCTTACCCCATTTTGTTTTATCACTGAAATTTGAAAATTTTGAAATTTAAATTGTTTCCCCAATTTTTATTCTTGAAAACATTTTGAATAAATAAAAATTTTTTTTTTTTAAATTCAGGAAATTAAAAAATCGTTTTTTTGGGGTTTGTGAGGGTTAATAGCTTTGGGAACTGTGGCCTTTACTAAAAAAAAACTTTTCCCTGTATGGCTTCTTTGATGTTGAAAAAAGACTTGATTTCCCTTAAAAACTTTGCAACATTCTGAATAAAAAAAAGGGCCCTTCTCTCCGGGTGTGAGTTTTTTTATTTTGAGCACAAAAAATGCTAAAAGGGAAAATGTAAACTGAAAACCCCTCCTACATTAAAACACCCCAAATAACAATTAGAAAAAGGGTTAATCAAAAATTTTAAACATTTATTTCAAAAAGGGAATTAAAAATCTCTATAGACCAAAACATTGCCCCAAAAAACACTTTTAATAAAAAAGTACACTTTTAAAAAACCGGTGGGGATAGGGTTTTGGGAAAACCTTTATCACGGCCCCTTTTTTATTAAAATTTTCTTAAAATATCTTACCATAGGTCCCTCCCTACCCAAAAATGGGGCCCCCCGCCCCCAAAAAGGGAGGGGACCCTGTACGGGAAAACCTAGCCCTACAAAGCAAACCCCCTTTTAACCCTAAACTGGTGAGTACAAAAACAAAAATCAGTTAACAAAAAAGGGTCCCAAAAATTTTTCACCTTACTTGGGGCGTCTTTCGGGGGACTAAAAATTAGCCAAACTGAGAAAAAAGCTGGGGTTACGTTATACGGGGCCCAGAGAACCAAGACATCCGGGAGAAATATGCTCCGTTATCACGGGGGGGCTTTTGGTGCGCCGACCATAGGTGTAAAATTGTAATTAAACCCCCAAAATTTTTCATTTTAACCCATTTTAAATTTTTGAAAAAAAATTATAAAGGGCAGGTTTCAGTAACACACATGTACAGCAAATCCAGAACCGCTCCTCTATAAAAAACATGCATAGAGCTGCCATGAAATATTTTGGGGCCCATACATTTGGGGTTTTGGGGGAACCCCAAAGGGGCTGGGGGGAGATAGTGCTTTAGGGGTTTGGGACAAGAGGGAAAAGGGTCAGGGGGTAAGGGTCGGGGAAAGGGGTTGTACGGTTTAGTTTTTTAAAAATTTAAATTATGAAAAGGGCCGGAAGAGGGGCGGGTTTGATTGACTTACTTGTGCCCAACATTTGATTCTTATGGGCAACAGCAGCGAGTGGTCAGGGGTGGGTTTTTTGTTTAAACAGGGGCCAAAAAAGTGTGGGGCTGACAGGTATCTAATATAGCCTCCTTTTTTAAAATTTTTAATTAGGCTAGGGACGAGCCCTCCTTCTTTTATTTGGCTTTTAAATGACTCCCCTCACCAGAGAAAGCACTGAGGCTCGGAAGGTGAAGGGGCAGAGGGAAAACTTTTATACAGCAAAGGGCTATTACAAATTTTGAAAAGGGGGGTTGAGGGTGACGCCGCACCTCCACTGCTGCCCTATAATATTGACTGAGAAGTTTGCTGGCTTTCCCATCACTTTTGAACTTTCAAACCCGGAAAGGGGCTTTTTCGAAAGTAAATGGGCTTTAAAAAAGGGGGTTTTAAAACATTACAATAAATGGTCTTCAGGGGTAAGGGGGCCCGTGAAACAAGAAACTTTTCCCCAAATTGGGTGTTTTTTTTGCAAATTTTGTTTTTTAAAGTCTGGGCCTTTTTTCCTTTTGTTTTTTAAAGACTGTTCCCCAGTGCTGGTCGGGTTTCCCCCTCCTTGCAAATTTCATTGGCTACGGCTTACTAATTTTTCAAATCGTGGGGCCCCGGTTTATTTTACTTGGAAAATGCATTTCCTGCCCCTCTCACTCCCGAATAAGGGGGCGGCAACCAATTTTAAATCGCAAAACCAGCACCCCCAAAAGTAAAAACTACAGTTGCTTCTACAATAGAAAACACAGAAATTTTGCCCCCGGTGCCTAAGTTTTGGGGAGCTTGGATGAGTTCATAAAAAACTGGATTCAACTGTAACAAAACCTCCCGCTGTAATAAAGAGTCATGCTCGAGTTCATAGAAGACTGTTCTAACTGGGAAAGCAGGGTTGCCCATGTAAACATACAGCCTTACAAAATAAGACTGCATAGGGGGAGAAAAGCCCCAGGGGACATGGGAAATCAGACAGGAGGTGGAGGAAGAGCACAAATGAAACGGGGGCGAGTATAACAGTGAAGGGGGGGGATGATGTCATCCCCCTTCGGGGGGGGGGGGGGGGGGGGGGGGGGGGGGGGTTAAAAAAACACCAGCTGGGAGGGGAAGAAAACCCCCCCGGGTTTTGAAAGCGGGGAAAACTGAGAGTTTTCAAGAAAAAACACCAACGATTTAAGCGATAAATCCCCTTTATAAAAAATTTTTTAAAAAGGTGCTGAAAGTATTTTTAGTAAAATTTTGTGAAACCCATTGGAGATCATAGAATTTGGGGAAAAAATTTAAAAACCGAATTAACCAGAGTTTTAACTAAAAGGGAAAAAAGGATCCCCAAAAATTTTTTTACAGTTTACAATTTCCCAAAGACAACAATAAAAAAAAGAAATCAAAGGGGCCGTTTAACCCGGCTTATTTGCCCCCGGGGGGGGGCTTTACTGCGCGCCCGATTTGCGCTGCGTAGGCTCCAATTCCCTCGCCCGTAATTTTCGGGAATCCACATTCTTTATTTTTAAAGAATTGGGATTTTCCTTTTACCCAGCTCGGGGGAAACCCGGCCCGGGCGGGGGGGGGGAAAGTGACATTCACATTATCCATGCGCAAAACGCCGTGGGTAATGGGAAATCTTGGGGCCGGCGCAATCCGGCTCCCCAATTTTCGGCTTGGGAATTAAGCCTTTGAACCCGGGGCAAAAAAACTCTAAAACTTCTTTAATATCAAAAAATACTTACACCCGGCCCCTTTTGGGAAAAATCCCTCCCCCAGACTCTCTTTCATACCCAAAAAAGCCTCAACTTCTAGGGGTGCACTCGCCCCTGCCAGACCGGACTATTTACCAATATTTTTTTTTTGTAAAAACGATAAGGAAATTAATTTTAAAAAACTTATCCCCTCTACCCCTCCCTGGTGCCCCCCTTAATCGCTCTTACCCCAATACCAACACCCCCCCACCCCTCCCCAACCTTAATAAGTGATATTTTAAAAAAGAAAAAAAAAAGGGCCCTTTAAAGGGCAAAATAGCTTTTACCCCAATTTTTTAAATCGAGTATAAAACCGACCCGAGGGTATAAGCCCCCCGCACCCCACTTTTGCCACAAAAATGGGAAAACCCTTTTTGACTCGGTTAAGGGGCCCAGGGGGGGGAAAACGCAGCAGCTACTGGGGAATTTAAAAAATAAAAAAGATACCCCAAATTTAAAAATTTCAAAAGGGAGTTTAATGTCCCCCCATAGGGGTTTTAAAATCCGTTTAATTCCCCCATAGGGGGTTTTTAGGCAGGGATAAGGGCCCCCCCAAAAGCCCAATTTTTAGATGGAAAAAGGGAGTTTAATGTCCCCCATAGGGGAGGTTATATGCAGTTTTAAAGTCCCCCATAGGCTTTGGTTTTTTAGGGGGGAGCTATAAGTCCCCCTAAAGGCCCGGGTAAAGGGAGGGAATTGCCCCCATAGGGAGGGGTTTTGGTCCCCAAAAGGGAGGCTATAGCAGGGTTTTGGTTTATTTTTAGGGGTGGATTTTAGGCAGGAAAAATTTCCCCCAAAGGGAGGGTAAGGCCCGGTAAGGCCCCCCTAGGCCAAAAAAAACCCCCCATAGGGGAGGGATAGGTTTCCCCCTTTTTGGAAGGGGTTTTAGGCGGGGATAGGGAGTTTTAGGTAGGTTTTACGTCCCCCTAGATAGGGTATAGGCAGGGGATAGGTCCCTAGGCAGGCTTTTAGGCAGTACTAGGCAGGTATAGCAAGGGGAAGGGTCCCCTAGGTTTTATAGGGAGACTATAGGCCAATTTCTAGGCAGGGTATGGTCCCCTTGGCAGGGAAAAGGGAGGCTATAAGGTAGTGGTTTGGGGTTCAAAACAAAAAAACACCCCCCTTTCCTCGACCCGCCCGTTCCCCCCCGCCTCCCCCCTGTCCCGGGCCCCCCCGCGGGTCTCCGCTCTACTCTGTCTTTCTTGCCGGGACAGGGGGTGATGTTTATCAGGCGGGGCAAAAAGCGTGATGAAAACACGCGGGCCCGTGCCGGGAAACCCCCGGACAGCCGCGAGTCTGCGGGGGTTTATGGGGAAGGGGGGGGCCCCGCCCGGGAAGGGGGAAAAAAAGGGGGGGGGGGGGTTTTTGGGGGGGCCCCGTGGTATCTCTTTTCCCTCTTTCCCCTCGGAAGGGGTCCAATTTGGGGGAAAAGATCGATGGGCACGCACGGGCCATCGCAGCGCCCCCGGGTCTGTCAGCTTTCTCACCTTTAAGTTTTATGCATCCATGAGGATTGCATAAATGAAACGTCCCTGTCGGGACGGGCCAAAAGCAGCGCCCCGAGCGCCGCCCGTGCCTTTGAGTAAAAAGCCGAGGGGGGTTTTTTTTTCAGCAAATTTTTTTGTGCTGAAAAACTCCGGGGTTATACTCGATATAAAACGGTAAATCAAGCTTTTTGGTTTTCAAAAACAAACCCCTTTAAAAACCCCAAAACTTTGTAATATACCTTAAATTTTTCCCCTTCCGACATAGGACCTAGGCCCTATTTGGGTGGCGGCGGACTGGGCGCCCGGGTCCCCGACCCTGGGGAAACCCGCGTTTTTAAATTACCGCTGGCCCCCATACCCTTTTCCCCCCCCCCCAAATCCCCCGGCCGCGGGTGGGCTTTTGCCTCTTATCGAATCTGTCATTTTTGGTTTTCGATTTTGAAACCGCAGGGAGGAGGAAAGGGGCGATTCCCTTCCTGCCTATGGGGCCCCCCGGGGAAATTTAAAGCCACTTCCCCCCGGGGGCATCGTGACGTCCACCTGCCCGCAAGCATTTTTGGGGCCCTGGGGACAGGCCCGTTGTCTTGGGGAACCATAAACAAATACTGTAGTGTTTTACTGGGGCCCCCCTTCTAACAGCAATCTGATGATTGCTGTTTTGAAAAATAAGTAAACAAAAAAGTGGGAAAAAAGGTGAAAAAGAAAAAAAAAAAAGTTAAAGGGAATTTTTTTTGGGGATTGGATCTGAAATCCAGTGTGCGTCCCCTGCCGCTGAAATACATTTTAAAAAGCTATCTGCCACAGAATTGGAAAATCCAAGGGGGATCTTGGCCCTTCCCCGTTGTATTTCATTTAAAGAAAAAACGTTTTTTTAATACAAAAAACCCCCCTTAATTTTTTTGGCCCGGGTTTAATTCTTTTGGCAATTTAC
>JAODAL010084308.1:0-10965 GCA_025379985.1 Phyllomedusa bahiana
TATCCCAAATGGGGGACGTAATGTAGTGAATAATGAGGTATGAATATAGCCTTACAGTATTACCAACTGTTCTCAGTATGATTATATTGCCTGTCTAGAGCAAGTAAATCATTCAGTAACTCACCAGCAGTGATTCTCATATGTGTAGTAAGAAGTTCCACTGTAGCATTATTGAGGACAACAGCAGCTAATGCCACCAAAATATATGTTAGACTCATGTCGAATACAATAGACGTGCCTAAAATTGAAAGAGAGAATATATAGTCATAAGACTGACACTAAAAAAATTAGAAAATTCTAACATACATAGTAACATAGTTTATAATGAAAAAAAAATACAGACACCCATTAAGTTCAGCCTATTGTGCCATAGTGTTGACACACAGGGAGGCAAACACCCCCATGAGGTAGAAGCCAATTGTCCTCACTTTTGGGAAACAATGTCCTCCCAACTCCAATCTGGCAATCAGAATAAATCCCTGGATCAACGACCCTTCTCCACAATCCTAGTTACTATAACTTTTATTTTATTACTTTTCTAGAAATTACCAACCCTTTTTGAACTCGTTATTGTTTTACCATGACAAGCCCCCCCGGGGGGGAAGATTCCACAGCCCTCACTGCCTTACAGTAAAGAAACCTTTTCTATGTTTATGCAGAAACCTTTTTCCCTTTTTCGGATCTCCTGGGATAAATAGATTTTGGGAGAGATCTCTATTGGACCTTTGATATATTTATAAATTTATTATGTCTTGAAAATGTCTTTTCTCAAAATTAAAAAACCCAGTCTTCTAATTTTCTGGGTTATTGTTTTTGTTGCCCCAAATTTTAACCGTTTTTAAAATCTACAAGTCTTTCCCCGGAAACCCCCAAACGTACACAATATTCCTGTGGGTCTAACAATGACTTGTATAATGGTAAAATGATGTTTTTTATGTGTGCATCTAGCCCCCTTTAAAACACCCCCCGATCCTGTGCCTTTGACAGCTCTGCCTGGGAAAAAGAAACGAAATACTAAAAAAGTTCATAAAAACTAGTTTTTTTCGACTGCCGTCAAAAGCACTGAAAAAAACGGGACTTTTTTTCCGCATTTCGTTTTTGTGGGGCGTTTTTTTCACACTTTTTTCCTTTTTCTTTAAACCCCGTTTTTTAATGTATGCATAAATTAAGCCATTGGATGTAAGTCGACCCTACAAAAGGGTGTGTACAGCACATTGCTGCATTTATATGTCATCTTGTAGTCGTTGTATGGATTTTGACGCTAATAAAATTATCTCGCGTTCGTTGCAAAAAATAAGTTTTTTTTTACGGATTTTGGAGCTAAAAATTTTTTTTACGGATTTTGGCACTATTAAAGTTATCTCGTTTTTGTCACCACAAACACTTTTTTTTACGGATTTATGGCGCTAAAATACGTTTTTTACGGATTTTGGCGCTATTAAAGATATCTCGCTTTTGGTGCTAAAAATACTTTTTTTACGGATTTTGGCACTAAAATAAGTTTTATGGATTTTTATGCTAAAATACTTTTTTTTTTTTTTTTAAAAAAGGGGCAAAAAAACTTTTTTACGGGTTTGGGGCTAATATTGTTTTTTTTGCGTTGCTGCTACAAATTCGGGTTTTCCGTAAAAGACATTTTTTAAAACATCAGACGGAAACTTTATTTGCACCAAAAAACTTAAGAAAAGGATTTAGCACCAAAATCCGTAAAAAAGGATTCTTGCGCCAAAATCCGTAAAAAAATGTATTTTTAGCGGCAGAAGCGACAATTTTATTAGTGCCAAAATCTGTAAAGAAAAGAATTTTAGTTCTAAAATCCGTAAAAAAATTGACTTTTGCAGCAAAATCCGTAAACAAAGGATTCTTGCACCAAAATCCGTAAAAAAAGGAATTTTAGCATCAGAAGTGAAATAACTTTATTAGCACCAAAATCTGCAAAGAAAAGTATTTTAGCGCTAAAATCCATAATAAAACAGATTCTTGCGCCCAAAATCCGTAAGAAAAATTTATTTTTAGCATCAGAAGCGAGATAAATTTATTAGTGCCAAATCTGTAAAGAAAAGAATTTTAGCGGCAAAATTCGTTAAAAAAAAGGATTCTTGCACCAAAATCCGTAAAAAAGGATTCCTGCACTAAAATCCGTAAAAAAAACTTATTTTTAGCGTCAGAAGCGAGGTAACTTTATTAGCGGCAAAATCTGTAAAGAAAAGGATTTTAGCACTAAAATCTGTAAAAAAAATATATATTTTTAGCGTCAGAAACAAGATAACTTTATTAGCACCAAAATCTGTAAAGAAAAGGATTTTTGCGCCAAAATCTGTAAAAAAAAGGATTCTTACGCCAAAATCCGTAAAAAAATGTATGTTTAGCGTCAGAAGCGAGATAACTTTATTAGCTCCAAAATCTGTAAAGAAAAGGATTTTAGTGCCAAAATCCTTTAAAATAAAGGATTCTTGCGCTAAAATCCATAATTTTTTTTTTATTTTTAGCGTCATAAGCAAGATAACTGTTAGCGGCAAAATCTGTAAAGAAAAGGATTTTAGCGCCAAAATACATAAAACAACGGATTCTTACGCCAAAATCTGTAAAAAAGGATTCTTGCGAAAAAATCCGTAAAAAAACCTTTTTTTAGCGTCAGAAGCGAAATAACTTTATTAGCGCCAAAATCTGTTAAGAAAAAGATTTTAGCACCAAAATCCGTAAAAATAGGATTCTAACGACAAAATCCGTAAAATAACCTTATTTTTAGCGAAAAAATCATGATAATTTTATTATGAACGGTATGAACAAGGACAAATCGGACACTTGTATGCAAATTTTTTCTGTGCAGTGTAGACAAAGCCTTAAGTTTACTGTCCAATAGGATTCACAAGTCCTTCTCTATGTCACTTTTACCCAGCGTTTTCCCGCTTAACAAGTAATTAGAGACGAGCGATTTAATCGAGAAAAGATGAAATCGAGCCGATTTTTACTTTTTCCGTGACTTCGATTCGATCCTTAAAATCGGATCAAAAAACCACAATCGTGGAGTCAGATCATTTTTTCAGCTTCCTGTACTTTTGGCGGCCAGCCAATCAATGCAGTGCACAGAGGGGGGTCAAGAATGTCACCAGTGGGGGGTGTAGGGATCTCATTGGCTGATAAAATCACATGACCCTGTTTTATCTATGTCACTGTACTTCCTGCTGAATGCCATTACGATTACAAACTGTGAACTGAACAGATTGCTCTCTCTGTACTGCTTTTTTCAAAGCAGGCAGAGACTCCATTTTCAAACGATTCTAGAAAGGGAAAGCTGCTAGATAGATTAGTTAGGTTAGGGGTAGAGTAAGATTAAGGAATCCTAGACAGTGTTAGTCAGAGATTTGGATATAGCTGCATACTGTATCTTTGCATTGCCCAAAAGTTCCTTGCTGCAGTTTCTGAGAGAGCAGCTTGGTTTTGGGGGCAGCTTGTGCAGCAGACACTGTTACAGAAATCTCTCGAAAGAAATCGCTAAGATATACTGGTTTATTGCAGAAAATGTCATTCCGTACCCACAATGTCCTTTCCTGCAGTTTAATATGGACAGCCAATGTACTTGACACTGTTAGGAAATCTGCCCTAAAAAGAAATAGCTGTGATACAATGTTTTTTTGCAGAAAATTTCATTCCGTGCCCAAAATGTCCATGTGGCAGTTTTGGTGGGAACAGCCGGTGTAAAAGACACCGTTCTTCCATAAGACTCCATTTCACAGATATTCCATAAAAAAAATCCTATTTCTAATTCTTGTTGCTTGTCGCATAAGAGCACATTTCTTAGATATTCCGTAGAAAAAATTCTATTTCTAGTCCTAGGTGACAGTTGTCGTAAAAGGGACCAATTTCTTAGATATTCTGTAGAAAAAATTCTATTTGTAATCCTGGTCGTCAGTTGTCACATAAGACCACATTTCTCAGATATTCCGTAGAAAGCATTCTATTTCTAGTCCTGCTTGGCTGTTGTAAATTACAAGGACTGAGACAAGAACACTGTTTATTGGTTGTCAGAGTTCTTCCACAACACCCCACTTCATAGATATTCCATAGAAAAAATTCTAACTGACAAACGTATCTGGATTTCAACTGAGAATGTGGATCGTTTGACTTTTATCAAAAGGAATCAAGCGTGGATCTCTGATGATTTTGTTTCCCCGATTGCTGAGGTCACCGATTAGTAAACTGTAGCACATCTACTTTACTATGTGAAATACACATTCCACATTGAAAAAAATGGTCCTATTGAAAAAACTTTATTCAAAATACTAATTTCTTATGGCTAATTGTATTTAGAGTGTCCAAAATGTCCTTTTGCTGGTTTTGTGGTCAGGCCACTGTAAAAGACACCAATAGTAAAGGTCTTATTGAAAAAACCTTATTCCAAATACTCATTTCATCTTGAAAATGTTAATCAGTGTCAATGGTGCTGCGATCATGGTGCTGTAAAAGACAGCAATAGTCAAGGTCCTATTCCCAAAAATCTTGTTTCAAATATTAATTTCTTCTTCAAAATTTTAACCCCTTCCCGACATGGGACGTATGCATACGTCCTAGCGGGAAGTGACTTCCCGCAAATGGACATATGCATACGTCCTGGCAACTTGGGCGGCGAGCCGCGGACGATCCCGAAATGGGACCAGCGGTAAATTACTGCTGGCCTCATGCCACATCACCCACGGCTGGAGTGAGCTCCGGCCGCGGGTGTTTAACCCCTTAACTCCGCCTGCTTCAGTCGCTCGTGCAGCAGCGATTGCTTACTAGCCGGCTCCGGGAACTGAAGATCCCTTCCCGGAGCCGTCTGTGACGTCACGATGCCCACAATGCATTGTGGGCATCGTGACTGACAGCTGTCATGGCAACCAGTACACAGGAGTGATACTGTGTACTGGCCTGCCTTCTAACAGCAATCTTCAGAAGATCTGAAGATTGTTGTTATGAGTCCCCTATGGGGAAAAGTAAAAAAAAGTTTAAAAAAGTTTAAAAAAGTAAAAAAAAGTGAAAAAAAGTGAAACACAGACACAAAAAATAAAATAAAAACACGTACACCGCCCTTTTCCCGTTTACAGACGCCAAACGCCCCAAAAAAGATAAAAAATAAATAAAGTACCCACATTTGGTATCGCTGCGTGAGTAACAACCTGTCCTATAAATATATCATATTTTTAAAAAAAAATTTAATTATTTTAAAAAAATCAAAGAATTGCGATTTTTGTTCATCCCACAGCACATAAAATGGAATAAAAAGCGATCAAAAATTCATATAAACGCCAAATTTGTATCAATTAAAATATCAGTTCATCCCGCAGAAAAAAGTCCTTACACTTCTCTGTATACGGAAAAATAAAAAAGTTATGGCTCTCAGAAGACAGCGATGCATAAAAAATGTTTTGCACAATAAAAACACTTTTTTTTTTTAAAGTGCTTCAACATAAAAAACTATATAAATTGGGTATCGCTGTAATCGTATGGACCCACAGAGTAAAGATAACTTGTCATGGATACTGCACAGTGAGTGCTGTTAAAAATAAAAACACTGCAAGGATTGCAGTATTTTCTTTACCCTGCCTTCCAAAAAACGGATTTAAAACTGATCAAAAAGTCTTGTCCCCAAAAAAATGATACCAATAAAAACGGCAACTCATCCCGCAGAAAACAAGTCCCTACTCACTCCGTACACCCGAAAAATAAAAAGTTATGGCTCTCAGACTATGACTATGGCGATGCAAAAACGTGTTTTCCTTTTTGAATAAAAGTGTTTTTATTGTGTAAAAGCAGTAAAACATGAACAAAATATACAAATTTGGTATCACTGTAATCGTATTGACCTGCTGAGTAAAGCTAGAATGTCATTTTAAAACCCCCATGGTGACCGCTGTAAAAAATTAAAATAAAAAACACTACCAGGAATGCTGTATTTTGTTCAAAATGCCTCACAAAAACCTTAATAAAAAGTGATCAAAGCGTCATATGCACCCCATAATGGTAGTAATAAAAACGTCAACTCGTCCCACAAAAAACAAGCCCATAATCAGCTCCGTAAACAGAAAAAAAAAAGCTATGGTTGTCAGAATAGGACAACATTAAAACGCAATTTTTTATAGACCTATTTCCATTGTGTAAAAGTAATAAAACATAAAAAACTATATAAAATGTATATCATTGTAATTGTACCAACCCCCATAGTAAAGTTATCCTGTTATTTATCCCGTACGGCGAACATTGTAAGAATGAAGCCCAAAAAACAATGTCGGAACTGCGTTTTTTCCCCCCATTTTCATACCCCAATACTGAAAAAAAACTATAGAACACCTGTGCACCCAAAATGCACAGTACTCCCATAGATGAGATCCCTGAGGGGTGTTGAATCCAAAATGGGTCGACTTCTGGAAGGTTTCACCTGTTCTGGTACTTTGGGGGCTTTGCAAATGCGAGATGGCCCCACCAAAATCTGCATTCCAAAAGCCAAATAGTGCTCCCTCCCTTGCACCCCCTGCCATACGCCCAAACAGCAGTATACACCCACATGTAGGGTATTGCCAAACTTGGGAGAGATTGCGTGACAAAATTTTGGGTGCTTTTTTTCCAGGATTCCTTGTAAAAATGAAAGATTTTCAGCTAAAATTGCAGTTTGTTGGAAAAAAATAACATTTTAAATGTAGTACAGCCCCGATCCCAGCGCAATTGCGGCGCCGGGCGCCGCAAACCCCGATGTCTGCAGCGACGCCAAAAGACGTCGCTGCTTTCGAACGACCCGCACCGGCCGCAGTCAAAAGACGGTGCGCGGTAGTTAAGGGGTTAAGCATAAGGATGTAATAATGCTACGTAAGGTTTTTTCGAATTTTATATGAAGGGGCAAGCGGTCCCATATAGGCAGAAATTTCTCAAGCGCTACCCAGGTCTTGACTGTCTCCTGAGGAAGGCTATTAGCTCCCACTTCCGGCATTCGCATATGGCTTCGGCCCGACTGTCAGCGTTGCAGCGTCATCTTGGCCTCCCAGTCAACCGTCTGCATTTCTTCGTGCAAATTTTATTGGAAGTGTCCATAACGGCATCTGTGCTGGTTTTAGGGTCATGCAGCGGTAAAAAACAGTGATAGCCAATGTCCTATTCACAAAAAACTTTTTTCAAATACTCATTTCTTCTTGCGAATTTTATTCTGATGGTCCCTAAGGACATCTGTGCTGGTTTTGGGGGGTCACGCTGCAGTAAAAGACAGCGATAGTCAATGTCCTATTCACAAAAATCTTGTTTCAAATACTCTTTTCTTCTTGCAAATTTTATTCTGATGGTCCATTAGGGTATCTGTGCTGGTTATGGGGTCATGCTGCAGTAAAAGGCAGCAATAATCAATATCCTATTCACTAAAATCTTGTTTCAAATACTCATTTCTTCTTGCAAATTTTATTCTGATGGTCTATTAGGGCATCTGTGCTGGTTATGTGGTCATGCTGCGGTAAAAGACAGCGATAGTCAATGTCCTATCCACTACAATATTGTTTCAAATACTTATTTCTTCTTGCGAATTTTATTCTGATGGTCCATAAGGGCATCTGTGCTGGTTTTGGGGTCATGCTGCGGTAAAAGACAGCAATAGTCTATATCCTATCCACTACAATCTTGTTTCAAATACTTATTTCTTCTTGCGAATTTTATTGTGATGGTCCATTAGGGTATCTGTGCTGGTTATGGGGTCATGCTGTCGTGAAAGACAGCGATAGTCAATTTCCTATTCACTAAAATCTTGTTTCAAATACTCATTTCTTCTTGTGAATTTTATTCTGATGGTCCATAAGGTCATCTGTGCTGGTTTTAGGGTATTGCTGCGGTAAAAGACAGTGATAGTCAATGTCCAATTCACAAAAATCTTGTTTCATATACTCATTTCTTTTTGCTAGTTTTATTGTGCATGTCCAAAAGATCATTTTTGCTGCTTTTGGGTCATGCCACTGTAAAAGACAGTAGAAAAGGTCGTGTTGAAAAAAACCTTATTTCATATACTCATTTCTTATTTCAAATGTATTAAGGCAGTCAAAATGAACAGCAGTTACTGGGTGACCACCCTCCTTGATCCACGTTACAAATCACAAGTGAGCAATTTCTTTCCACCCACGGAAATTGACAGTAGAATGCAGGAATTTGAGACCGTGCTTATTGACCAACTGGAGACATCTGTTGCGTCGTCTTCACGTTCTAATGTCACAGTGGAACAACGTCAGCAATGTGACAGGAGTAGAATGGCAAACAGCTGGAGCAGCAGCAGCAGCATTGAAAAAAATCTTGTTTCAAATACTCATTTCTTCTTGCGCATTTTATTCTGATGGTCCATTAGGGCATCGGTGCTGGTTTTGGGGTCATGCTGGGGCAAAAGACAGTGATAGTCAATGTCTTATTCACAAAAATCTTGTTTCAAATACTTATTTCTTCTTGCGAATTTTATTGTGATGGTCCATTAGGTTGTCTGTGCTGGTTATGGGGTCATGCTGTGGTAAAAGACAGTGATAGTCAATGTCCAATTCACAAAAATCTTGTTTCAAATATTCATTTCTTCTTGCAAATTATATTTTGATTGTCCAAAAGGTCATTTGTGCTGGTTTTGGGGTCATACTACTGTAAAAGACACCAACAGAAAAGGTCGTATTGAAAAAAACCTTATTTCACATACTCATTTCTTATTTCACAAGCATCAAGGCAATCAAAATGAACAGCAATTACTGGGTGGCCACCATCTTTGATCCACGTTACAAATCACAAGTGAGTAATTTCCTTTTACCCACAGAAATTGATAGTAAAATGCAGGAATTTGAGACCATGCTTATTGACCAACTGGAGACATCTGTTGCCTTCTTCTTCACGTTCTAATGTCATGGTGGAACAAGGTCAGCAATGTGACAGGAGTAGAATGGCAAGCAGCCGTAGCAGAAGCAGCAGCATTGAAAAAAAATCTTGTTTCAAATAGTCATTTCTTCTTGCGAATTTTATTCTGATGGTCCATCAAGGTATCTGTGTAGGTTATGGGGTCGTGCTGCAGTAAAAGACAGCAATAGTCAATGTCATATCCACTACAATATTGTTTCAAATACTTATTTCTTCTTGCGAATTTTGTTCTGATGGTCCATTAGGGCATCTGTGCTGGTTATGGGGTCATGCTTTAAGGAGTGTATTTTCTTAGATGAAGTCATTTATGGGGGTATCTAACATACAGGCCAATCAAAATCACGTTAGAACTGGACTTGTCCCTTTTCTTGAAAATTTGAAAATTACTACTAAATTTCTAAGCCCCCTAATGTCATAAAAAAAGACATTTAAAAAAAGATGCCAACCTACAGTAGACATATGGTTGATGCTAGTTATACGCTATTTTGAGTGGAATAACTATCTATCTTACACACAGAAATTTTGGAACTTTGAAAATGGTAAATTTTTCAAATTTTTCACGATTCTTTGATATTTTTCACAATTAAACAAGGAATTTTTGGTCCAAAATTTCTTACTATCTTAAAGCACAATGTGTCACGAGAAAACAATCTCTGAATCACATGGATAGGTTAAAGTGTCAAAAAGTTATTCTCACGTACAGTGACACATGCCAGATTTAAAAAATGGGGCTCAGTCAGAGAGGCCAAAACTGGCTCCGGCGTTAAGGGGTTAAAGAGTATCTGAAAGGTCCTTTTTGCAGCTTTGGGGTCATGGTGGTGTAAAAGACAGCAATAGTCAAGGTCCTATTAAAAAAAAAAAAACTTGTTTAAAAAAATCTCTTCTTCTTGAAAATTTTATAGAGTGTCTGAAAGGCCATTTTTGCTGCTTTTGGGGTCATGCTGCTGTAATAGACAGCGATAGCCAAGGTTCTACACAAAAAATCTTGTTTCAAATACTCATTTCTTCTTGTTAATTTTCTGAGTGTCCATACGGCCATTTCTGCTGGTTTTGGGGTCAGGCTATTGTAAAAGGGATGCCAGGGGTGCCGTAAGGGAGTACTCTTGTTAGGGGCCCTAATCAAACAGGGGCCCAGTGATATGTTAAAAATAGGAATTAGTAATGGGTGAGGGCCCCATTTGATTTAGTTGCATGGGGACCTGAAAGGGTTAATAGATGACTGACAGCAGCTCTGGCTACCACTGCACCCCCTATAACTACGGCCCTGCCAGCTGATCCTCTTTGTTCCCTGTCGGTATTTCCTTGCTGCCTACACATATATGACATTTTCATTGGGCCTTGTTAAAAAAGTGATAGGGAGCTCCTGACAGTTACCATGTGACATTTCCAATACCGGTGTCGTCTTAAGTATCAAAGGGACCACATAGCAACTGCTACCGCTGTACCTACTATAACTACGCAGTCCTCATCTTTTCAGTTCCTTGCTGCAGTTTTGAGGGCACAGCCAGTGTACAAGACACCGTTCTTCCTTAAGACCCTATTTCACAGATATTTCATAGAAACAATTTTGTTTCTAATCGTAGTTGCCAGTTGGAAATTATAGGTATTTAAGAACACTTGTGATTTGCTGTCTTTGGAGTACAGTTTTTCAATAAAAGACCGTGAAAAAATCTTCTAGACCTTTTTAATATTTATATTTTTAAACATGGCCTGTCATCGCTTGGTCAATTCCCTGTGCATCTCATTTCTGAAGAGCGCAACCAATCTGTTCTTCAGTGGTTAACACACCCTGCATCCAGTGGTTTTTAACTCCTCTTCCTCTCAGTCATAGCCACAAATATTGTCATCATCATCATCAGTCCACACTGAAGCAAAGACGGGCCAAATGTCACCTAATTAAAAAACCCAGTGGATAATCCATATTCTGAAGACCTCTTTGATGACACACTGCGGTTGGGGTCACAAGGCATTTCAAAAGATCAAGAGGCCCAAGAATATGATTTTGTCTGCTCTGATGCCTAATTGCTGATGCCCTCAGAGGAGGAGAAGGAAGCTGGTTCTCTCTTTCGGACT
>JAODAL010084309.1:0-10964 GCA_025379985.1 Phyllomedusa bahiana
GGTTGTTAACAAAAACCTCCCAATTTTGCTTTTGAACACCGGGGGTTTTTGAGAAAAACAAAAAAGGATTTTTAGCCCAAACCCGTTTCCCTCATCTACAGGACAACGCTGTTTCGGTTTTTGTTCCCTTTTTCCCGTGGAGGTAGAGGGAAAAAATTTTTGGCTGGGTTTTTGGGGGGGGGCATCGGGGTTTGCTCGGAAAGGGAAATTTTTTCCTTAAGGAGAGCACCGAACGAACGGCTTGTTTGAGGGTTTTTTGTTTTCCCCTTTTTGCCCTTTTACTTTATCTTTCCCTTCACAAGGCCAAATTTGGGAAAGGGGCTGAAAGCCCCACGCGCCCCCTTTTTGGGGGGTTTAAAAAATCCTCAATTTTCTTTTTGACCCCCCCGAGTCTTTTAAAAAGCAAAAAAAGGAATTTTTTTGCCAAAACCAGTATCTCTTCTTTCAGACAACGTGTTTCAAAATTTTTTTTTCCCCCCCTTTTAGGTTTTCAGGGTTGAGGGAAAATCTGGTTTTGGGTGTGTGGGGGAAACGGGGTAGCTCAGGGAAAAGGGGAAAATTCTTCCTTAAGGAGAGCACCGATTTTTTTTGGGAAAGGGGTTTTAGAGTTGTTTTTTTTTGCCTTTTCGCCCTCATTTGGAAAATTTAATTTTCACCCGGCATTTTTGGGAAAGGGGCCCGAAAAAAACCCCAAAACCCCTTTTTTTTTTGTTAACAAAATCCTTTAATTTTGCTTTTTTAAACCGAGTCTTTAAAAGCAAAAAGGATTTTTTAGCCAATGCCAGTATCTTCATCTACAGACAAAAGCTTTTCGAGATTTTTGGTCCTTCTTAATGAAAAGGGAGAGAAGATTGGCTGGGCCTTTTTGTGGGGGAAGGGGATTTGGGTAGTCAGGAAAGGGGAAAAATCTCTTTTCCCTTTAAAGGGGGGAAACACCGGAAAAGAACGGCTTTTAGAGTTGTTTTTTTGGCCCCTTTTGGGCCCCCTTTTTTAGCATCTTTCAAAATCAAAGGATTATGGGGAAAAAAGGGGGTTGAGAAACCCAAGCCCCTTTTTTTGGTTGTAACAAAATTTTTTTTTTCAATTTTTTTTTGACCCAAAAGAAAAGTCTTGAGAAAAGCAAAAAGGTTTTTTTTAGCCCAAAACCAGTTTCTCTCTTTTTCAGACAAAACGGCTGTTTCGAGTTTTGTCCCTCTTCAGTGAAGAGTAGAGGAAGATATTGGCTGGCATGTGTGGGAGGCATCGGGTTGCTCAGAGAAGGTGAAGATCTCTCCTTAAGGAGAGCCACCGACTACAGAACATCTTGTAGAGTTTTTGTTTTTGCCTTTTCGCTCTCTACTTGCATCTGCTATATCACAAGGCTTTATGGATAAGGGGCTGAGAAGCCCACAGCGACCTCTTTGGGTTTTAACAAATCCCTCAATTGCTTTTGACCACACGAGTCTTGAGAAAGCAAAAGATTTTTTTAGCAAGCCAGTTTCTCTCATCTACAACAACGCTGTTTCGAGAATTTTTGTCCCTCTTCAGTGCAGAGTAGAGAAGTTACTGGGCTGGCTTGTGTGGGAGGCAATCGGGTAGCTCCAGGAAGGGAAGAACTCTCCTTAAGGAGAGCCACCGAAACGAACGTTGGTAGAGTTGTTGTTTTGCCTTTTCGCCCTCTACTTAGCATCACGCATATCACAAGGGCATTATGGGAGGGACAGGGGTGAGAAGCCCACAGCGCCCTCTTTTGGTTGTATCACAAATCCTAAATTTGCTTTATGATCCACCGAGTTCTTGAGAAAGCAAAAAGGAATTTTTTAGCCAAGCCAGATCTCTCATCTACAAGACAACGCTTTGTTTCGAGATTTTTTGTCCCTCTTCAGGCTGAGTAGAGAACGATACTGGCTGGCTGTGTGGGAGGCCATGGTAGCTCAGGAAGGGAAGATCATCTCCTTAAGGAGGAGCACCGAACGAACAGCTTGTAGAAGTTGTTGTTTTGCCTTTTCGCCCTCTAACTTAGCATCTGCTATCACAAGGCATTATGGGAAAGGGTGCTGAGAAGCCCACTGCAACCTCTTTTGGTTTGTAACAAATCCTCAATTTGCTTTTGGACCCACCGAGTCTTGGGAAAGCAAAAAAAGATTTTTTAGCCAAACCAGTATCTCTCATCTTACAGACAAACCGCTGTTTCGAGAATGTTTGTCTGCCCTCTTCAGTGCAGAGTAGAGAAAGATACTGGCTGGCTGTGTAGGGAGGCTTCGGGTAGCTCAGGAAGGGAAGATCTCTCTTAAGGATAGCACCGAGTCGAACGGCTTGTAGAATTGTTGTTTGCCTTTTCGCCTCTACTTAGCATATGCATATCAGATGGCATTATGGGGAAAGGGGCTGAGAAGCCTCAGCGCACTTCTTTTGGTTGTACAAAATCCCTCAATTTGCTTTTGACCACCGAGTCTTGAGAAAGCAAAAAATGATTTTTTAGCAAAGCCAGTGTCTCTCATCTACAGACAATGCTGTTTCGAGATTTTTGTCCCTCTTAAGTGCAGAGTAGAGAAGATTTCTGGCTGTCGTGGGAGGCATCGGGTAGCTCAGGAGGGAAGCATCTTCTCCTTAAGGGAGGCACCAACGAACGGCTTGTAGTGGTTTTTTTTTGCCTTTTTCACCTCTCTACTTAGCATCTGCATATTCAGGGAATTATGGGTAAGGGGCTGAGATGCACCACAGACCCTCTTTTGGTTGTAACAAATTCTCAATTTGCTTTTGTACCCAGTGGAGCTTGAGAAAGCAAAAAGGATTTTTTAGCAAAGCCAGTGTCTCTCACTACAGACAAACGCTGGTTTCTGAGATTTTTCTGTCCATCTTCAGTGCAGAAGTAGAGAAGATACTGGGGCTGTGTGGGAAGGCATCGGGTAGCTCAGGAAGGGGAAGATCTCTCCTTAGAGGGAGAGACATCCGAATCACGAACGGCTTTGTAGCAGTTGTTGTTTTGCCTTTTAGCCCTCCTAATTAGCATTGCATATTCCACAAGGCATTATGGGAAAGGGGATGAGGTAGCCCAGAGCGCCCTCTTTTGGTTGTTACAAAATCCTCAATTTGCTTTAGATCCACCGAGTTATTGAGAAAGAAAGCACAAAAAGGATTTTTTAGCAATGCCAGTATCTCTCATCTACAGTCACGCTGGTTTCGAGGATTATTTGTCCCTCTTCAGTGCGAGTATGAGAAGGATACTGGCTGGCTGTGTGGGAGGCAGTCGGGTAGCTCAGGAAGGGAGATCTCTCCCTTATAGGAGAGCACGAACGAACGGCTTGTAGATTTTTGTTTTGCCTTTTCGCACGCCCTCTACTTCGAATCTGCCACATCATCAAGGGCATTATGGGAAGGGTGAGAAGCCCACAGCGCCCTCTTTTGGTTGTAACCAAATCTCAATTTGCTTTTGATCCCCGAGTCTTGAGCGAAAGCACAAAAAGGATTTTTTAGCCAAGCCAGTATCTCTCATCTACAGCAACGCTGTTTCGTGATTTTGTCACCTCTTCAGTGCAGAGTAGGGAAGATACTGGCTGGGCTGTGTGGGAGGCAATCGGGTAGCTCAGGAAGGGAGAATCTTCCTTAGGGACGAGCACCGACGGATGAACGCTCTGTTAGAGTTTTTGTGTTGCCTTTTCGCCCTTTACGTAGCATTCTGCATCTAATCACTAGGCCTTATATGGGAATGGGGATAGAAAGCCCACAGCACCCTCTTTTGGTTGTAACAAATCCTCACTATGCTTTTTACCACCGAGTTTTGAGAAAAAGCAAAAAGGATTTTTAGCCAAGCCAGTATCTCTCTTCTACAGACAACGCTGTTTCGAGATTTTTGTCCTTCTTCAGTGCAGAGTAGAGAAGATACTGGCTGGCTGTGGGGGACGCATCGCGGTAGATCAGGAAGGGAAGAATATCTCCCTTAAGGAGAGAGCACCGAGCTAGACCGATCGGCTTGTAGAGTCTTTCTGTTTTGCCTTTTAACCCTCTATTAGCATCTGCATATCACAAGGGCATTATGGGAAAGGGGCTGAGAAGCCAACAGCACCTTCTTTTGGTTGTAACAAATCCTCAAATTGCTTTTGACCCAACCGAGTCTGAGATATAAGCAAAAAGGATTTTTTAGCCAAGCCAGTATATCTAATCTACAGACAACGCTGTTTCGAGATTTTTGTACCTCTTAAGTGCAGAGTAGAGGAGATAATGGCTGGCTGTTGTGGGACCGGCATCGGGGTAGCTCAGGAAGGGAAGATCTATCACTAAGGGACGAGCAACCGAGGGATGATAACGGCTTGTAGATTTTTGCGTTGCCTTTTGCACCTCTACTTAGCATCTGCATATTACAAGGCATTATGGGAAAGGGGCCGAGAAGCCCACAGCACCTTCTTTTGGTTGTAACATAATCCTCAATTTGCTTTTGGACCCCACCGAGTCTTGAGACAAGCAAAAAGGATTTTTTAGCCAAGCCCGTATCTGTAATCTACAACAAGCTTTGTTTCGAGTTTTTTGTTCCTTCAGTGCAGAGTAGAGAAGATACTGGCTGCTGTGTGGGAGGCATCGGAGTAGCTCAGGAAGGGAGATCTCTCCTTAAGGAGAGCACGAAACGAACGGCTTGTAGAGTTGTTGTTTTGCCTTTTCGCCCTTTACTTAGCAATCGCATATCACAAGGCATTATGGGAATGGGGCTGTGAAGCCCACAGCACCCTCTTTTGGTTGTAACCAAATCCTCAATTTGCTTTTGACCCACCGATGTCTTGACGCAAGCAAAAAGGAATTGTTTAGCCAAGCCTAGTATCTATCTTCTACAGACAACGCTTGTTTCGAGATTTTTGTCCCTATTCAGTGCAAGAGTAGAGGTGATACTGGCTGTGTGGGGAGGCATAGGGTAGCTCAGGAAGGGAAGATCTATCCTTTAGGAGAGCACCGAACGAAGGCTTTGTGAGTTGTTGTTTTGCCTTTTCGCCATTTTACTTGCATCTGCAGTATCACAAGGGCTTTATGGGAAAGGGATGAGAAGCCACAGCGCCCTCTTTGGTTGTAACAAAATCCTCAATTTGCTTTAGATTCACCGAGTCTTGAGAAAAGCATAAAAAAGGAATTTTTAGCCCAAGCCAGTATCTTCATCTACAAGACACACTGTTTCGAGATTTTTGGTTCCCTTTCGTGCAGAGTACTAGAAGAAGATAACTGGCTGCTGTGTGGGAGGCATTCGGGTAGCTCAGGAAGGGAAGATCTTCTTAAGGATGAGCACCGAGGAAGACGGCTTGTAGGAGTATTTGTTTTGCCTTTTCGCCTCTACTTAGCATCTGCAATATCACATGGCATTATGGGGAAAGGGCTGAAAAAAGCCCACAGCGCCCTTTTTGGTTGTAACAAATCCTCAATTTGCTTTTGACCCACCGAGTCTTGATAAAGCAAAAAGGATTTTCAATTTTTTTTAGCCAAGCCAGTATATTTCATCTACAAGACAACGCTGTTTCGAGAATTTTGTTGTCCCTCTCAGTGCCAGAGGTTGAGAAGATACTGGCTTGGCTGTGTGGGAGGGCATTGGGTGCTCTCAGGAAGGTAGATCTCTCCTTAGGAGAGCATCGAACGAACGGCTTGTTGAATTTTTGTTTTTGCCTTTCGCCTTCTACTTTAGCATCTGCACATCACAAGGCATGTTATGGGAAGGGGGCTGAGAAGCCCACAGCGCCCTCTTTTGGTTGTACAAATCCTTCAATTTGCTTTTGATCCTACCGAGTCTTGAGAGAGCAAAAATGGCTTTGTTAGCCAAGCCAGTACTTCTCTCATTACAGACAGAAGCTGTTTCGAGTTTTTTGTCCCTCTTCAGTGCGAGAGTAGAGAAGATACTTGCCTGGCTGTGTGGGAGGGCATGGGTAGCTCAGAAAGGGAGATCTCTCCTTAAGGAGAGCCACGACCGATCGGCTTGTATGAGTTGTTGTTTTGCACTTTTCGCACTCTACTTAAGCATCTGCATTATACACAAGGCATTATGGGAAAGGGGCTGAGAAAGCCACAGAGCCTCTTTTTTAGTTGTAATAAATCCTCATTTGCTTTTGATCCACCGAGTCTTGAGAAAGCAAAAGGATTTTTTAGCCAAGCCGTTTTCTTCATCTACAGACAACGCTGTTTCGAGATTTTTTTACCTCGTCAGTGCAGAGTAGAGAAGATAATGGGCTGGCAGTGTGGGAGGCATGTGTAGCTCAGAAGGGAAGATACTCCTTCCTTAAGTGAGAGACCGATGCACGAACATCTTGATAGGTTTTTGTTTTGCTTTACGCTCTCTACTTAGCATCTGCATATCACAAGGCATTCATGGAAAAGGGGTGAGAAGCCACAGCTCCCCTCTTTTGGGTTTAACAAATCCTCAATTTGCTTTTGCCCACGAGTCTTGAGAAAGCAAAAAATTGATTTTTTAGCCAAGCCAGTAGCTGTCATTACAGACAACGTTGTTTCGAGATTTTTGTCCTCTTTCAGTGCAGAGTAGAGAAGATACTGGCTGGCTGTGTGGGACGGCAATCGGGTAGCTCAGGAAGGGAAGATCTCTCCTTAAGGGTGAGCAAGACAACGAACGAACGGCTTTTGTAGAGTTTTTGTTTTGCCTTGTCGCCCTTCTACTTAGCATCGCATATCACAAGGCATTATGGGAAAGGGACTGAGAAGGGCCCACAGCCACCCTCTTTTGGTTGTAAACAAATCCTCCAGTTTGCTTTTGACACACCGAGATGAGAAAGCAAAAAGGATTTTCAGCAAGCCAGTATCTCTCATCTACAGACATCGCTGTTTCGAGGATTTTTGTCCCTCTTCGGTGCAGAGTAGAGAAGATACTGGTTGGCTGTGTGGGACGGCAACCGGGTAGCTCAGGAAGGGAAAGATCTCTCCTTAAGGAGAGCACCGATCACGATCGGCTGTCTTGTAGAGTTTTTATTTTGCCTTTTAACCCTCTAATTAGCATCTGCATATCACCAGGCATTATGGGAAAGGTGTGAGAAGCCCTCAGCTCCCTCTTTGGTTGTACAAATCCTCAATTTGCTTTTGACTCAAGAGTTTGAGAAAGCAAAAAAGGATTTTTTTAGGCCAAGGCCGAGTATTCTCATCTACAGGACAAGCTGTTTCGAGATTTTTGTCCCTCTTCAGTGCAGGAGTAGAGAAGTACTGGCTGGCTGTAGTGGAGGCATCGGGGTTTAGCTCAGAAGGGGAAGAATCTCTCCTTAAGGAGAGCACGAGCGAACGGCTTGTAGAGTGTTGTTTTGCCTTTTCGGCCCTCTACTTAGCATCTGCACATATCACAAAGGCATTATGGGAAAGGGACTGAGAAGCCCACAGACCCTCTTTTGGTAGTGTAAACAAATCCTCCATTTGCTTTTGACCACCGAGTCTTGAGAAAGCAACAAAAAGGATTTTTCAGCCAAGCCAGTATCTCTCATCTACAGGACAACGCTGTTCGAGATTTTTGTACCTCTTCGGTGCAGAGTAGTGAAGATATGGCTGGTGTGTGTGAGGCTTCGGTACGCTCAGGAAGGGAAAAGATCTCTCCTTAAGGAGAGCAACGAACGAACGGCTTGTTAGAGTTTTTGTTTTGCCTTTTCACCCACTCTACTTAGAATCGCATGAATCACCAGGCATTAGGAGGAAAGGGGCTGAGAAAGCCCACAGCCTCCCTCTTTTGGTTGTAACAAATCCTCAATTTGCTTTTAACTCAACGAGTCTGAGAAAGCACAAAGGAGTTTTTTTAGCCAAGCCAGTATCTTCATTAAGACAACGCTGTTCGAGATATTTGTCCCTCTTCAGTGCAGAGTAGAGAAGACTACTGGCCTGCTGTGTGGGACAACGCAGCGGGGAGTCAGGAAGGGGAAGATCTCTCCTTAAGGAGAGCACCGATAACGAACGGCTTGTGAGTTGTTGTTTTTGCCTTTTCGCCCTCTACTTAGCATCTGCATATCACAATGGTATTATGGGAAAGGGGCTGCAGAAGGCCCACAGCGCCCTCCTTTGTTGTAACTAAATCCTCAATTTGCTTTTGACCCACCGAGTCTTGAGAAAGCAAAAAGGATTTTTTTAGCCAAGCCAGTATCTCTCATCTACAGACAACGGCTGTTCGAGATTTTTTGTCCATCATCAGTGCAGAGTAGAGAAGATTTATGGCTGGCTGTGTGAGGAGGCCATGGGTAGCTCAGGAGGGAAGATCTCTCCTTAAGGAGAGCACGAACGAACGGTTGTGAATTGTTGTTTTGCCTTTTCGCCCTCTACATTAGCATTTGCGTATCACAAGCATTTGGGAAAGGGGCTGAGAAGCACACAGCGCCCTCTTTTGGTTGTAACAAATCCTCATTGCTTTTGGGACCCACTGAGTCTTGTGGAAGCAAAAAGGATTTTTTAGCCAAGCCAGTATCTCTCTTCTACAGACAACGCATGTTTCGAGATTTTTGTCCCTTCCTTAAGTGCAGAGTAGAGAAGATACTGGCTGGCTGTGTGGGAGAGTGACATACGGGTAGCTCAGAAGGGAGATCTCTCTAAAGGAGAGCACCGAACTGAACGGCTTGTAGTGTTTTGTTTTGCTTTTCGCCCATTACTTAGCATCTGCATATCACAAAGGCATTATGGGAAAAGGTATGAGAAGCCAACAGCACCTTCTTTTGGTTGTAAAACAAAATCTCAATCTGCTTTTGAAACCACGATGTCTTGAGAAAGAAAAAGGATTTTTCAAGCAAGCCCAGTATCTCTCATCTACAGAAAACGCATATGTTTCGAGATTTTTGTCCTCTTTCGATGCAGAGTAGAGAAGTTACTGGCTTAGCTGTGTTGGGAGGCATCGGGTGGCTTCAGGATGGAAGTATATCTCCTTAAGGAGGAAGCACCGATCGAACGGCTTGTTTAGAGTTTTTGTTTTGCCTTTTGCCCTCTACTTAGCATCTGCATATCACAAGGCATTTTGAGAATGGGGCTGAGAAGCCCATCAGCACCCTCTTTTGTTTGAACAATCCTCCAATTTGCTTGTTGACCCACGAGTCTTGAGAATGCAAAAGGAATCTTTTTAAGCCAAGCCTGTACCTCTCATCTACAGGGACAACAACTGTTTCGAGGGATTTTTGTTCCTCCCTTCAGGGCAAGAGTAGAGAAGTTAACTGGCTGGCTGTTTGTGGAGGCAATCCGGAGTCAGGAAGGGAAGATCTCTCCTTAAGGAGAGCACCGTTATGAACGGCTTGTAGAGTTTTTGTTTTGCCTTTTCGCCCTCTACTTAGCATCTGCGATATCACAAGGCATTATGGGAAAGGGGCTGAGAAGCCCACAGCGCCCTCTTTTGGTTGTAACAAATCCTCAATTTGCTTTTGACCCACCGAGTCTTGAGAAAGCAAAAGGAATTTTTTAGCCAATGCATGTGTCTATCATTCTACAGACACGCAGTTCGAGATTTTTGTCAATCTTCAGTGCCAGAGTAGAGAAGATACTGCTGGCTGTGTGGACGGCATCCGGGTCCGCTCAGGAAAGGGAAGATCTTTCCTTAAGGAGAGAACCGATCACGAACGGCTTGTAGAGTTTTTGTTTTGCCATTTTCGCCCTCTACTTACATCTGAATATCACAAGGCATCTGGAAAAGGGGTTGAGAAGCCACAGCTCCCTCTTTTGTTGTAACAAATCCTCAATTTGTTTTGAACCACCGAGTTGAGAATGCAAAAAGGATTTTTTAGCCAAGCCAGGTATCTCTCTTCCTACAGACAACTGCTGTTTCGAGATTTTTGTGCCTTCTTCAGTGGCATAGTAGGAAATACGGGCTGGCTGTGTGGAGGCATCGGGGTAGATCAGGGAAGGGAAGATCTATCCTTAAGGAGAGCACAGGAAACGAACTGCTGTAGAGTTGTTTGTTTTGACCTTTTCGCCTCTACCGTTAGGCATCGATATCAAAAGGCATTATGGAAAAGGGGCGCCTGAGAAGCCACAGCTCCCTCTTTTGGTTGTAACAAATCTCCATTTGCTTTTGACTCAACGAGTCTTGGGAAAGCAAAAAAGGATTTTTTAGCCAAGGCAGTATCTTAATCTACAGACAACGCTGGTTTTCGAGATATTGTCCCTTCTGCAATGCAGAGTAGTGAAGATATGGCTGGCTGTGTGGGAGGCAACGGGTCAGCTCAGGAAGGGAAGATCTCTCCTTAAGGAGAAGCACCGAACGAACGGCTTGTAGAGTTGTTTGTTTTGCTTTTCGCTCTAATTAGAATCTGCATATCTCAAGATTTATGGGAAAGGGCTGAGAATGTCCACAGCGCCCTCTTTTGGTTGTAAACAAATCCTCAATTTGCTTTTGACCACCGAGTTCTTGAGAAAGCAAAAAGGATTTCTTTCAGCAAACCAAGCAGGTATCTTCATCTACAGACAACGCTGTTTTTCGAGATTTTTGTCATTCTTACAGTGCATAGTAGAGAAGATAAGGGCTGGGCTGTGTGGGAGGCTTCGGTTGCTCAGGATTGGAAGATTCTCCTTAAGGAAGAGCACCAAGAGAGAACGGTTGTAGAGTTGTTGTTTTGCCTTTTCGCCTACTACTTAGCATCTGCATATACAAAGGCATTATGGGAATGGGGCTGAAAAGCCCCAGCGCCCCACTTTCGGTTTGTTGTAACAATTCCTCAATTTGCTTTTGACCCACGCAGTCTTGAGATAAGAAAATGGATTTTTTAGCCAAGCCATTTCTTAAAATTTCAGACAACCTTTTTTCGGATTTTTTGTTTCCCCCCTTTTAGTGCAGGTAGAAAAGTTTCTGGCTGGCTTTGGGGTTTGGGGGGCAACGGGAACTCAGGGAAAGGGGAAATCTTCCTTAAGGAGAGCACCGGAAAGAAAAGGGTTGGGGAAAAAGTTTTGGGTTTTGCCTTTTGGGCCCCTTTCTTAGTCTGCATATTTAAGGGATTATGGGAAAGGGGCTGGAAGCCCCACAGCACCCCCCTTTTTGGGGTTTTAAACAAATTCCCCAATTT
>JAODAL010084310.1:0-10964 GCA_025379985.1 Phyllomedusa bahiana
CTGGGGGGAAGAGGATGACCTAGTCAACCAATCAAGAACCCTTGGGTTGCTAAACAAACATCGGCCGCTAGATGACAGCGGCAGTTGTGGCCTCACGAGTGACCCTGCTGCGAGTCCCTTGCTGTGTTTGCACCTGAGCCTGTTCAGGAATGTTTGTGCCACTGCCACTCGCAGGTGCAGACCCTGCCACCCTCTGTCTGACATACTGTTTGTTCAAAAATGTACAGACACTGTTTGATGATGATATCTGTTATGATAAATATACACCCTGTTTTTACCCCAAATGAACCAGTAACAAGCTTGGGTAACCCTTGGATATAAATTGTGCCCAAAAATGGCCAGGAAAATTTATTGTAGGGTTCGTTTTAAAAACACTGTGTGTTTTACTAAATGAAAAAGCAAAACAGGCTTAATTAACCTTCGGACATGATTTGGCTCGGGGGAAAATTGTATTTTATTTTGGCGTTGAAAAAGACGGTTTATTTTTTCAGCCCCACCAGCAAAAACAAGCTTAATTAAACCCTGGATGTAAATTGCGCCAAAGAATTGGGGCCCACAAATAGTACCTTTGTAGCGGGGTTACAATTGCGTGTTTTCTACGCCCCACAAACAAGAGATACAGTTTAATTAACCTTTGCTTGTGAATTTGGCTACGGGGAAAAATGTATTAATTTTGGCGTAGAAAAAGATGGTTTCTTGGGGTCAGCACACCAGCAAAACAACGCTTAATTAACCCTGGATGTAAATTGCGCCAAAGAATTGAGCCGCACAAACTAGTAGCTTTGTAGCGTGTCTACAATTGGTGTTTTTCTACGCCACACAAACAAGAGATACAGTTGTAATTAACCTTTGCTTGTGAATTAGGCTACAGGAAAAATTTATATTTTTTTGGCGTTGTAAAAGACGGTTTCTTGGGGTCAGAAACACCAGCAAAAAAAAGTTTAATTAACCCCTGGATGTAAATTGCGCAATAGAATTGAGCAGCCAATATGAAGTGGTATTTGTATTGTAAAAACGCTGTTTCTTTAAATGAATAAAACAGGAACTGGCTTAGATCCACTTGGAATTGAAGTATATACAGCTGCAGTGGACGCACACTGGATTTCAGATCCAATACCCAAAAAATTAGAAAGACATTAAGACAACAGTCTCTGAGACAAGCTGAGATACCCAAAAAAAATCGTGTATAAAAATCATTCTTCATTTAAGAGCTATCAGCCGCGGCAGCACTTCCCTGATGAGCACAGTGAGAGGAGTGTGAGCTCCCCCCGTCGCGCCCGGACTTAATAGTGCGGTGACGTCAAAAGAATCCGCTGGTCTCTGATTGGCTTCATCTCTGACATGTCATGCGGCTATGCCTTCTTCCCCCCAGAGTGCTTTCCCCCATGTAGCGCCATGTGCTCGCAGCCATTTTATCAATCAAAGCAAACTTCGTTTCCACCCGACGTACCCCAAAGTTCGACTTCGTCCGAACCGAGTTTTCTGAAATTCTAAAGAATTCCACTTCGTTTAGTAATCGATTCGCCCATCTCTAAATACAATTATAATGAATAAGCGATTACATACTGTGCCCTCTAAACTCCCAAATCTAAAGTATCTCAATCTTAGTTTCCCAACACTTAAAGAAACACACTTTAATGGCAAACACCTCGCAGACTGTTCACTCCGCTCAACCATACTCAGCTTTAAACCTTTCCCACACTGCTGTTTGGCTGTGCTGCAACCTCTCTTTCAGGAGCAAAATCATGTGATTAAAAAGTTCTACTGGAATATAATTTGCTGTGATTAAACTTTTAGATGTACATGTCTGAAACGGAGGTGGTTGTCGGTCTGTTTCTCGAGTCGGGCTGCCCGGCAGCAATAATAATATATAATTTGGGAGGAGGCATTTAATTGGACAAGGAGTGGGACAAAGATAGATATCCACACCTGATTTAATCATCATCAATCATCATTAATCAACATGATGGTTTTTCAGCATTGTCAGTGTTGTTTGCTTGTTGTAAATTTTGGCGATTGCAAACGTTAGAATCGGATGAGCAATCGACCCGACTGCCCAGGCAGAGTTCTCCCTCCTATCCTTTAGTGCTGTTAGTGCGGACAAATGCCTCAAGACTCTGTGTAGGCGCTGATAGTCAGTGCAAAATACTCGAGTAAAATTAGTGTCATCTAAACCACGACACTGATTTTACATCGGGTAAATGTTAATTCAGTTTCTGTCGGATTGGACCCAGTTCTGAGGAAGGATCCAACCACTGAATCAGCCCTAAAATCAGGGATTCATATCTTCTAGCATGAATGTACCCTTAAGGTTGTGTTTTCACCCAGCATATAGCAGGGCATACTGTGCGCTCTGCTATATGCCGGAGTGCATTAGAAGTATGCACTGGCAAGTCCACATTCTAAAATGCTGCAGGGGTCGGCCCCATTCACTTTTATTTTCCCGGTGGTAAGTGCAGAAAAGAAGTGACATGGCTAGACACATGGCTGTACAGTATATACCACATCTCACATATACAGTACATACCATACTCACTAAATAACACACAGCGCTAGCCCCCTTGTCCCTCCTTATGTGTCTCCTGTAGTTGGTGCCGGTTGGCATTCAACAGAGCTTCTTTCATCTCTGATGGGTGTGCATAGGCCAAGTGGGTATACAATGGGAGGGGAAAAGATACAGCCCCAGTATACTAGTGTGCTGGGACTGTGAGCAGTGTTCTGTTGGTGAGCAGCCCCTGCCTTACTCCTGCTCTACAATCAACGCTGTCTCATCTGCACTGACATTGAGGCTGTACTACTCCCCCCAAGATTGACCAAGAAATATCGGAGGCAAGGGTTAACTTTTCTCCTCTGTGTTCTGCTCTCCCCACTTACCTATTCTTCTGCTTATAGGATTATTTTTATTGAGTGGCCCTAAAAAGTGGGGGCGGGTCGTCCCCCACCCAGAAAAAAGTGGGGGGACCAGTCCCCTCCATAACCACCTAAAGTTACACCTATGCTGCCTCCCCAAAACTAAGCTGCCTCTTCTCCACCCCCCGAATACTGCAGCAAGGAACTTTTGGGCAATGTAAAAACACAGTATGCAGCTATATCAAAATCTCTGACTACTACTGTCTAGAATTCCCTAATCCTGCTGTACTCCAACCCTATCTAATCTATCTAGCAGCTTTTCCTTTGTGAAATCGCTGGGAAATGTTGTGTCTGCCTGGTTTGAAAAAAAGAATTGCAGAGAGAGCAAAGTGTTCTGTTCAGTCTGTCATCGTAAATGGCATCAGCAGGTGGTTGCAGTGACAGATAAAACAGGGGGTCATGTGATTTTAGCAGCCAATGAGATCCCTACACCCCCCCAATGGTGACGTTCTTGACCCCGCTATGTGCTCTGCACTGATTGGCTGGCGGCAAAAGTACAGAAAGCAGCAAAAAGGGCGTGATCTGAATCCTCGATCACGATTTATGATCTAATTTTAAGAAAAAAAAATCGGAGTGAATCGAGATCGAGGAAAACTGACTCGATTTCATCTTTTCCTGATTAAATCACTCATCTCTAGTCAAGAACTTTGGACGGCTCTGTACACCCAGACCGACCAGTGGCTGGGTGCTAAAAACTTGGCGTCAGGGAAGGGGGTGTGCGACAACGGAAGAAATCTCCTTGCTGCCCTTAAGATCAATAGACTTACAACATCAATTGCTGGCTCCGTCTTGAACTGGTGTGCAGAAATTTCTCAAGCGCCAGCGGGTCTTGAACTGTCTGCTGAGGAAGGCTCAAGGTCTTAGCTCACACTACGGTGTTCGTGCCGCCTTCGCTACATGATTGGAGTGTTGCAGAGTGATTGGTCCTCCCGTACAACCATCTGAATATCTGTTGATGTGGCAACACGCTGGAATTCCACCCTCCGCATGCTCCAGCGATTGTTGCAGCAGCATAATGCCATTATGCAGTATGAAATATTGCATGGCCTGACTAGCAGTGGTGTTGGCCTCGGGGTGTTAACCCATAGAGAGTGGAAACAGGTGAAGGATCTCTTCACCATCCGTGGCAGTGTTGAAGAAGCCACCAAAATGTTCAGTTAGAATGATGGAATTGTCAGCATGACCGTTCTGGTTATATTTTTACTGGAACAAACGTTAGGCAATCTGCGGCAGCAGGACCCAGTAGTGATGGAGGAGGAGATGTAGGAGGAGGCGGACACAGAGCTTTACTCGCCAGAGGATGTAGAAGGCCTGACTGTTTCACAATTGTATAGGTCTTCTTTAGGTGGTGGTTCTAGATCAAGGGTGGGTGCAGGACAGCAGATCAGCTCACAGAGTAGAGCGCATGAGGCTAGTCAGGGCTCTGGTGACAGTCAGGATGAGAAAGTGGAGGAGGATGAGAACTGGATTCAGTGGTAAGAGGTTGGCACAGATTATAGGCGGAGGAGGAGGAAGAGGAGGAAGATCCTGTTAGTGCCCCTCGACCCTGAGGCTTGGTAGATCCCGACAGCATCTCACACATGAGTGCTTGGATGCTACTTTACCTGCAACATGATCTGCGCATCAAGGCAATAAAAATGAACAGGGATTACTAGGTGGCCACCCTCCTTGATCCACATTACAAGACAAAAGTGAGAACTTTCCTTCACCACAAAACTTGATAGTTTTGGTTTTTAGGGGGGGGGGGGGGGGAAAAATTGCAGGATTTGAGACAGTGCTCATTGACCAACTCGAAACATCTCTTGCATCTTCACATTCTAATGTCACGGTGGAACAACACAGCAGCAGTAGAATGGCAAATAACAGCAGCAGGCAGCATCACAGTTCCCTAGTGGGTGACATTTGGCAATCGATTCTTACCACCTCACCAGTGCCTGCAAGGCATTCAGAGAGACCGCCTTAAGACCATGGCCTATGACTACCTGCGGCTCAACCTCAATGTTTAAGGACTTAGTCTGGACTTATTCAGCTTCTGGGTGTCAAAACTGAATGAATGGCCTGAGCTTGCTTGACACACTACAAAAGTTTTATTTTGCCCAGCAGCCAGCTTTATCTCGGAGCGCACATGAAACACAGCTGGAGCGGGGATAACTGACAAGCGTATTCGTCTTTCCCCTGACAATGTGGATCGTTTCACATTTATAAACATGAATCAAGCATGGATCTCTGATGATTTTGTTGCCCCGATTGCTGATGTCACTGACTAGTAACTGTGTAGCACATCTTCTTGACAATGGATATATTAAACTACATACATCTTCATGTCTGTAGTTTCCTGTGCTGTTGTTTTACCTAATTGTAATCTACTGCTTGCCAAACAGATAGTTTAAATGTCTTTCGGCTGAATTTATTTGAAATATACACCTGTATGACCTTGAGTGTACACTGAATACCCTCTTATTTCCTCACTTGTAGCCCTCCAAATTTTTTATTTTTTAAATGCCTCCATTTAAATGCCATTTACTTACGTGTCTTCTTATGAGTCAATGTGGCTTTCTTTTGGGACACATCAGGATGTAGAGCCCCCCTCGAGCTACCGCTGCCCCCTTCTAACTACGCCCTGCCAATGAACCTCCATGTTCCCTATTGGGATTTCTTGCTGTCACCGTATTATATCACATGTACAAGCTTGCACGCAGGAGGTATCACTTGAAGTTTCTTGGGCCCTGGCGCAAAACAGTGAAATAGGTTCAGCAGTTACCGGCTAGTGCCATTCCAATTCGGTAGTCTTATGTGTCAAAGGGTCTTTTGGGCCCCCTCAGAATGCAGGGCCCCTAGAAGCTGACTACTGCTGCCACCTCCTTTAAATGCTATTGCCCTGCTTGAAGCTGGTCCTATCTTTTCTGTTAGCATTGAAAGGAAATTAAGTATTTTAGCCTCTTTTTTTTTTTCTGCCACTCTTGGAGTCAAATTTTCTTCACTAAGTTGTTCCATGTATCCAGTTAACTGTTATGGATGGTAATAACAGCTTTTCCTCACTTGTATAGGTATAAAAATTAACCCAAACATCCTCTCCTATTGACTTTATATACGGGATCGAGTTGAGTTCGAATTGCAACTTCGATCCGAAACAACCACTTGCTGTTCGAAGTTTGACTCGAACATTTACTGTTCGCTCATCTCTAGTGTTGAGCGATCTACGTTGGCTATCGACATGGGGGATAGTCGATAGTCGGCCACCATCGATACCGTTATTCGATAGTCGATAGTCGATCATCTCCGGATGACATTAATGTCTATGGGGAGGCTACAACACCTTTCATTCGTACACACCAAAAGGGCTGGGAGAAGCTGGAATTAACCGCCACATCCAGTTCAATGGATACCTGAACATCTTAGACACAACACTTGGCTATAAAAAGCCCAGAAAAAAGTCACACACCATTCACTATCCCTTGTCTAGTACCACAGCATGACCCTTAAAACCTGCATCACCACAAATTAAAAAAGTGCCAGAAGCCAGTATTATTTTGAACCATCATTTTACTTGAACTGGACATTGAATTTCCCTTGTCTGGAACGCGCATGACCCTATTAAAAACTGATGACCCACCAGATTTAAAAGTGCGAAGAGACAGTGCACTTTGAACACCATTTTAGTGAATCTGGGAATTGACAAAAACCCTGTCTGGACCGCAGCATGGACCCTTAAACCTGTCTTGACCCACAGATTAAAAAGTTCCGGAAAAAGGAGTCTTTAACCCACCCCCCCCCCCCCCCCCCCCCCCCCCCCCCCCCCCCCCCCCCCCCCCCCCCCCCCCCCTTTTAGTTGAATGGGACATTGACTAGAACTGTCCTGGACCGCTGTTTGACCATTAAACCTGTCTGACCCCAGATTAAAAGTGCAGGAAAAAAAGGAGTCTTTTCAACCACCATTTTAGTTTCACTGCGCCATTTGACAATACCTGTCCTGTGTCACAGCGATGGACCCAGGGCCGAGTTACAGTGGGTGCGGTGAGAGCCCAGGCTGGCGTCCGTCATCTATTAAAAGCCAGGTTAAACTGCCCTGATGACGCAGAACGAAAACTGTTGTGCTGATGCAGAGTGAGGACGCGGAAGTGTGAGAACTCCAGCGTCCTCAGTACACAGTCAAGACCTGGGTAGCGCTTGCCCTCCGTTATGAGTGCGGACAAATTGAGCTTCACTGGAAAATACTGGTGGTTAACGCTCCGATTGCCCCAGGTGCCTTTTTCTTGGCATTCTTTTTCTCATTTTACTCAACGTGCTGGATGGAAATGGGTTCTCTGTACTTTGTTCTCTGTCGTTGCTCCATTACTCCATGTCCTCTGAATAAAATTACATCTGGTCAAGTTTGTCCTGTACCTCCCTTGTACAAATTCAGAGGAATTTTGTTAACAGCTATTTTGTACATGCAAGTGTTTTAGTAGTTTAATTCTAGAAACACCATTTTTAAAATAGGATGGAATCCCACCATGTCTTTGTTTCTTTTTGTTTTAATTATATTAAATGGGTTTCTCAATACGGAATTGATAGCTATGTTTATGAATCTTGCAAAAAACAAGTCATTTTGCAATAGGTGTCCATTAGCAGTGTTCTACCTATTCCTGTTTCTGTCAGCACCATCACCCTTGAGCCACTATTGACAATTGTGAAGAAACAAATGTCGTTAGAAACAACATTTTTTTATAAAAGGACCTGTAGTATAACTGCATGTCACGCAAAATGCCCAAAAATTTCAAAACAATGACCCATGAGCCACTTTGACAATTTGTGAGAACAATGTCTATTAGAACAACATTTTTTAGAATAGGACTGAGGTATTGCTGCATTTCAAGCAGCATGAACAAAAATTAAAAATAGTGACTTCTCAGCCACTGTTACAATTGTGAGGGAGAATGCCACTTTTTAAAACCCCATTCTGTTCCAAAGGACCATCATTATTGCTGTATCTCACAGCAAACATGACCCCAAGAAAAATATATAAAATATGACTTCTCAGGCCACTGTTAAAAAATTGTGAGGGCAACATGACCCCAAAAACCATTGACAATGCGATAAAGGATCGTTGGGAATGAGATAACAATTTCAGTAGAAATGATCATTTTAAAAATAGTTTTTCAAGAGGTCCTTTCTGTTTGCGGAGAGGAATGTGAAGGTAGACCAGCAACTATCGGTGACCTCGGCAAATTGGGGCCACTACATCATCAGAGAACCATGGCCTCTGGTTAACTTGTTGAAAGTCAAACGATCCACATTATCTGTGGAGCGGATGCGTTGTCTGTAATGGACTCCTCGGCTGTGCTGACGGTCGCTCCAGATATGACGTGGTGCTGGGCAGGACAACACCTCTATGGTGGTCGAGGGCAGCTGGGCCATTCGTTCTTTTAGGATACCCAGAAGTCTATTGGGTCCGGTAACACATACAAAAACATCGGTGTTGAGAGCAGATAGGTCATGCACCTGATCTTAGCTTGGTCTCTGTGTGTTGTTATGTGTGCCCTGCATTGCCATGCGTTGGTGAGGTGATTAATAAGATTGCCAGAGGTCACCCATTAGGCTTCTGCTACCTTGCCTGCTGCTGATGCTGATGCCGCGACGGGCTACTTGGCACTCTTCTGCTGTCACGTCGATGGCGTTTGTTCCCATCGTGACATTTGGAAGAACGTGAAGCAGACGTAACAGATGTCTCCAGTTGATCAATCAGCAAGGTCTCCATTTCCTGATTTTACGCTCTATTTGGGGTTGGGTGGAAGGAAAGTGTTGAGTTTTTTTGTTTTGTTTACGGGGATCCAGGGCGGGTGGCACCAGTAACTGTTGTTCATTTTGATGGCTTAATGAGAGGATCATGTGGAGGAAATGGCGCATCCAAGACTCATGTGAGAGATGTAGCCTTGATTTCCCAAGCACTCTGGGTCGAGGGGCACTAGCAAACTGATCTTCCTCATCTTCCTCCTCCGCCTCAAATTCGCCCAACCTCTTTCCAAGGCAGGGACGTCGGTAACATCGGTGTCTAGGAATACCTCCTCCTCCGCTGCCTCCGGCACAGCTTCAACACAGCCCTGACTTGCCTGAGATGATGCACCCTGAGAGCTGATGCGCCACCTTGCACTAGCTCTGGACCCCGAACCACTGCCTAATGAAGACCGATGAAATTGTGAAACTGTCGGGCCTTGTGGATTTGACGGAGAGAAAAGGCTCCGTGTCCGCATCTGTGTCCGTCTCCTCCTCCGTCGCTGGCGGGAACTGTTGTTTCAGAGTGTCCAACGATCGTTCCAGAACTAAGATCACCACAATGCTCATGCTGACAAGGGCATTGTCCGCACTGACCATTTTGGTGGCTTCTTCAAAACTGGCAAGGATGGTGCATAGCTCTTTCACCTGCCTCCACTCTCGGTGGCTCAACACCCCGAGGTCCGCACCGCTGCTTGTCAGGCATGTGTCACTTCGTATGCGTAATGGCATTGCGCTGCTGCTACAATCGCTGGAGCATTGTGGAGGGTGGAATTCCAGCTTGTTGCCACGTCAACAATGAGAAGGTTGACGGGGAGGCCGAGCTGACGCTGCAACGCAGCCAGGCGGGACGAAGCAGGGTGCGAACGGCGGAAGTGCGAACTCGACCTCGAGCCTTCTTCAGCAGGCAGTCCAGACCCGGGTAGCTCATTAGAAATTTCTGGACGACAGGTTCATGACATGTGCCAGGCAAGGGATGTGCTCCGCCTACCGATCTTAAGGGCGGCCAGCAGATTTCGCCCGTTATCGCACACCACCTTGCCTGGCACAAGGTTCTTGTCACCCAGCCAGCGCTCGGTACCGTTGCGGAGAGCCGTCCACAGCTCCTGACCTGTGTGGGGACGGTTCCAAGACAGATTAATTTCAAACACGGCCTTGGTTTCTCTGGGCAGTGATGCCACCAGAGGACCTTGGGGGAAGAACCCTCCATCCCTGGGGTTTTGAAGAGGTGCCCCAACCTGGAGCCACCGTCACCCCCAGGACACCACCCAGCACCCAGTGAGCTGTCCAAGATAAGGGCCCTTGGGTGCTTTAGCCCATGTGTCGGTGGTAGAGGGACTTTTCCGGCCACAGTGCAGAAAACGCGCTTAAAATTTTTTGATGACATGGTGGCAGGGCAGGGAGGCTTTTCTGGCAAAGAAATCCCCTGTCGGCATCTGAATGGGGGCGGAAAGGGCCAGGGTGGGGAACCCATCTGTGTCCCAGGGAAAGGAAACTTTCCCAAGGGCAAACCCTGGCAAGCCGGACTTCAGGCTTTTGGCTTTGGGTGGTTTTTTTTTAAAGTGTTTTTTCTGCCCCCAAAACCTGGAAGACAGAAGGGTGGCTGTGCTGCCGCTTTTTGGCTGCAGGTTCAAAGGGCGGGGGAAAAGGGGGGTAGGAGGGTTTTGGGTGGTGGGTGGTATTTGGGCGGGTGGAGGCTAAAGGGGGGCTGACCCCGATCATGCTTGAGAGACAGGGGCCCTGAGGAACGCTTGGTGGTGGCGGGGGAGGGGGGAAGGGGGGAGAAAGGGGTGGTGACAGGGTTGGAGGCCCGGCGTCGGTTTGGGGCCTTTTTTTTGGGCCCGTGTTCCCCCCCTTTCAACTCAGCTTCCTGCATGTATGGGCGTTGGTGGTGGTTAACCATAAGGTTCTTGCCTTACTTTTGCGTTTAGGGAAAGGCGGATATTTTCGCTGGGGGAATCAGAGGGTTGCTCAAAGAAAGGGCCCAGGCTTGAGAGGTCCTGGCCTTTTTTTACGGGATAAGCGAGGAGGGGGGTTTTTGGGTGAGTGGTGGCGGAATTAATTTAGCGGCTTCTGCGACCCGCCCCCTCCTTTTTGTGGCGGGGGCCCTTGACACTACCCCTCGCTTCCCCCTCGCCATGATGAAGCGCTCGCAACAAAATTCTGGAAAAAACCCCGTGGATCCGCAAAGCGTCATCTCATTTATAACCCAGGGGACTTTTTTGGGCCTGACTTTGCATCCAGGTGCGGGGTACAAGCAAGGGGACTGCAAGGGGGTTTCGACCCCCGGGATTTTGCCGTTT